>JAHPZR010022035.1:0-78996 GCA_019787425.1 Platygyra sinensis
CAAAGTCGCCTTGGACTCACAAAATTCCTTGAAATTACAATTTCAGGCTGACAGATTTTTTTACTTTGAACAATTCTATGGTAATCATTTCTTCAGATCTCATGACCATTCCATTTGATTATAAATTGAAGTATTCTGATCAAACACAGAGTTTCGAGATTATTTGGTACGAAAGCGAATTTGAAATATACCTGACCCATACCTGTGCGAAACGGTCCGAAAACTTTGGCCATTGAGAACACATTTTGTAAGGAACTGGAATCAGAATCGGTAGATGGGAAAATTTGATCTGCAAATTAAAATACTCTGCAGCAGGAAAATTAATTTTTTTTTTTCCAAAAAAAAAAAGCTAGTTAAAAACGTTAACCCGCGGCAATTTCTGGCTCGCGTGATTCTTTGCTGGTGTCCGCGATTACGTTGAATATATTGGAATGATACCTTCCATTTGTCATGATTAACGATTCGGAAAATTCTTTCATTTGTGATTCAGATTATCCAATTAATAACCGCAGTGACTGAAATAATTGATGACAATATCGTTATTTTAGGACTTAATATATTCCTTTAAATATTTTGAAGACCTCGTCTTGACGGCTATTTTTTCCCTTATTTTTGCTGTTAATATTTTGCTCCACATTACATAAACTGCAAAAGTTAAATCTGTTTCCGAATTAAGGTCTTATTGAAGAAACTGGACATTCCCGAAGTCAATATTTCATACAATTGTAAACTGTTTAGAGGGATGTGAATTCACTCAATATGCAAAACACCCTACCCTGGCGAAAGAATTCAAAACTTGCCAGTGTGAATATTAACGAAGTATTATTTTCTCGTTACGATTTTGACCAAAAGATATTGCCATGAATAAGTCACAGTTTGTTGATAAATATCGAGAAAAATATATATAAAAAAAATCGTTTGTGAATTTCGCGGCCGGTGAAGATAGGATGAAATCCGGAGACACTGTTGTTAATTTAGACATATGGCGTGGAGAAAATGGAAGTTTATATACGTACATGTTTGGATGGAACTGCACAAAATAAGAAATATGCTTGTTACATAATGGCAGACGAAATATTCAGTTTGCTAGTTCTTACAGATGAATGAATAAATAACGTCAGGATGAGTAATTTATTCGGCAATACAGAAGCCTATTTTGGGAAAATTTATAAAATACACAATTGTGGTTATGTTACGTACGGATTCTTGGATATCGATGAAAACGGCAAACCGCGCTCCCTGAATCTTCGCGGTGAGCTTGGACCAAATATGGCAACAAGCTTCGTGATTGGCTGCCTCGGTCACAGAATAGGACGTCATGTCTGAAGGTTGCTGTGAGGCGTTAGGATGATGGTGGGTCGCCATTTTTGACATGACTTTGTGGGTTGTTTTTGGCTAAAATGGGAGCTTATTCTCCGTAATTTTTGTCATGGGGATTGGCACATTGTTGCCCTATATCCTGCTTTCATTGCAGCGTCCTTAGTTAATTCATGGCTGAAGGAGTCGACAATGACATGAGCGAACAACGACGCGAGCAGGCCAGCGTTCCGCATGGCCAGGAGGCGGTTCGCTCGTCTCAAGTAAAGTTTGCTATTCCGGCTACAAACTTGCAAACTGGAGTACCAGTTCAGCCTGCTCTTACAGTAAGTGGCAATACCACAGTACCGAATCCGGGTCCTATAAAGAAAAAGAGTTCTTTTCAAATTACCAGTGTCACCGAAAGTAAAATTCATAATCGTGGCGATAGTAATGGATACGATGGCGAACTAGACTTAAACGAAAGCGATATAGTGGAAGAAGTAGAAGTGGAGCTTGAACCAGTTCCCGACCCAGCCACTGCGAATGGCAATGGTGCATCTAGGTTCAAAGTAGTTAAAATTCAAAGAAATGAATCTTATGTACGCGGACGATGGAAATGTCACGATTTTCCAGATGCGGAATCGACTCAGTCCTCATCGACCAGTGTTTCTACACCAAGTTCAACTAGTATTTCTGCTCATCAGTCGAGAGAAAGCGTGGATAGAACGGACCCTCATTCGAGCGCAAAGACTAACACAACAAGCAATTCTATTGGCAATCACATAGCGAGTGATACGGAGACACAATCGTCATCAGAGAGCCAAACGCATGGCTCTGTTGTGAAATCCACGACGCAAGCAAATGAACACAGTTCTATTTCGGGGGAAGCATTTGTGCCCGTGAAAAAGAAGGATTCAGAGCCAAGATTAGGAATTACTGCCGAACTGGCGAAACAAAGCGATTCTTCGGTGGCTAGAGTTTCGCCAGCTATTGATAATGTGGACAAAATATCGCTTGAGGGAGCGCAATCAATCGTAGCCTCCGCTAGGTAAGTGAACTTACGAAGCTACGTGTGTATACAACGTGGTGGTAAATTGATTTCATGTCCCTAGTGATTCCCTCACAAGAAAGCGGTTTCGGCTAATTGCTTTCAGATATCTCTGGGATAGCTCCGAGGTAACTTTAAGTTATTCCCAGCTCTTTTTCCTTCAAAAAGTCCTAAATTGCAGCGTCGAAAGTTATTGACTCTCCCAGACTCCATGATTTATTGATGTTCTTTTTCTACAACCAGACAGCTTCGTAATTTGTTCGCGGTTTTCTTGTTCGTGATTTCTTTGTTTGAACATTATATGTTGATCAGTACCAACCATAGTCAGTGAGTGTATCATTTGGATCACTGTCGTGATCGGCTGATTATCAAGATGGAAGGTTATAGCGCTGCAGCAATGGAGTATTTTCAAATGAAGTGACCTACAACGACCCTCCTAAGTGGTTTGAAATACGATTGATTTGTAATTTTGCCTTGTCGTTGTTTACATTTTTTATTCCACGTGAGTTGAACGAAGCTTTCGATTTGGACTTCATTCTTCGGTTTTGCTGCATACATACTGCCCTGATGTAATATGTTATCAGGGTTCATTTGCTAAATTCTTGGCAGACAAAATTCCTCGAGGCTACAACTGAACGCCGGGGAGAATTTTTCAATGTGTTATCTTACATTTCGTGACAAAAGCTTCCAGATGTAGAGTTCTTTTTAACGACTGACCGAAAACTCTTGCTTCAAGAATGTGGAACTGAACACGAGATAAGAATATGGAAATTCTTTGATCCAAATTGTTTAAGCCGATCTAATTTTATAAAGAGACCAGTTGACATCCGCTTTGGAAATATTTGTGGTTCATAGTTTTGTACTTTCAAATAAAATGAATTCTGTTCTCTGTATTGCCACTGAAATATGAAATACTTTAGTTACCATGTAATACTCACAAAGAGCCTTGACTGCTTGGAACTGAGAAAATGTTTTAGAATTATTCAAACTTTCAAGAGCTTTTTCACCCTATTATCTGTACTTATATTTGTTTACTTCAATGTTTGTTTCAGCTTTGCCACTTGTTTTACTGCAGCGTGTAATTTTAATTTCTGGCTTTTCGCTTTCATGTAGAATTTGATATGCCTGTCACACCTTTACTTATGTGAAGGCACATGGACTGTTTGTCTTTGAAAATGCAAAATGTCTTTCCTTGAGCTCAGATGTGAATGTTTATAGTCAGTGGAGTAGAGAAAATTTTTTTGCTGCTTTGCATGTTTTGGGAGAAACTTGCTGTGCATTGTGGCTTTAAAAAGCTACATTGTATAAGTCTTTGAAGATCACCTCATGGTGGATAATTTTTTAGTTTTCGTCGACTAAGTGGTTCATCAGAGATATTTAATATGTCACCCTGGTGTAGAAATTATAAATTCTTTCATTTTTGACAGTATGGGAGAAACTTCTATTTTCCTAAAAATAAAAACAAACTTGATGTCCGAGTAATTTAAAATTCTATTCAATATACATTTTTAGATTGATTTTTAAAATTGCCCAGTGCAGTTTTGAATAGATTGTTCTTCCAACATTAGATATATATGTACTTGTTATCATTTTGTTTGAATTTCACTTTGTTGAATTCTGTTCTGGAAGCTTTGTTGAGATGGTTTGCTTTTTTTTTCATGCTGTGAATGTGACAAAACTAAAGCAGACCATTTGCATGAAAGTAATGAAAATTTTACTATCAGTGAGACTGTGCTATTTTTTCCTGTTATTCAGCCAATGGCAGTAAAATGTATATTGTGTCAATTGTTTATCAAGCCAATTTGTTTGACATCAGTTCCAACCTACAGGCAATATGAGCCATAAATGAATTGCTTGACAAAAAATGCATAAATTATTTCCTCTGGCTGCAATATGTAAACACAGACATTTCTTTCCAATGTAAGAAAATATGAAAGCCTGTTCCAAGGTGCAATATCACTGTTAAAATGTTATTGGTCCTAGAATTCCATTGTGGATGTGCAATGCAAGTTTAGTTTATTGGTCATTGCTCTCTCTTTACAATTAAATTTATATTTAGTTTTTAAAACTACCTTGTGTTTTGCTGTCATTTGTATGCTATTTTTGGCTGGTCTTGGCCATGATGGTACCTGGATGAGATAACTTTTTCCTTACTGATATGGGTTTAAAGCTACATACTCCAAAATGTCTGCAAGGCAAGCAGTTTTATTGCTGTCCTGGGGGTAACAAGGAAATGATTGTACTTCTGTACCTATTATGATGTTATCTGTCAATATACACTATCTCATTTTGGATTTGGTTCATTCTTAACTGATAGAAAACATTTTCAGGAACAAGGAAACATGAAAATGGCCATTCTTCCTTGAAGTATTTTGCTGCTAGAGCAATAAAACAAACGTTGCAAACTTGTTGATTGATTGCTTGCCAAAGAGAGCAGTTTCTATTTTTGTCAAGGAAGCTGTGTAAATATCCACTGAATTGCCTGGTGACCTTGGTCATTCTTGTTCATACAAACTTTTAAATCACCACATAACCAAACTTTTCCTGTGTAGTATGACAAGAAATAGATCAAACTTAAGTGTAACATTTTTTGACACCTGCTCAAATTGTTTTGATACAAGCTAATAATAACAAAAATTATTCCTTGCAGAATTCTATGGAGTTATTCACTGTTGTCTCTTGTATCTCAGCAGCAACGTATGTTTTATGACATCAAACAAGTAGTTATTAATCTTCAGCATTTGCTCAGTTGTTCATCAGAAACTTGTCAAAGTTTCCTCCATACTGTCAAAGAAAGTCATGGCCGAACATGTCATGACGAGCCATTCCATTAAGCATGCTAATGTGACTGCTAAAGACCATGAATAAGACCTGCTTTGGAATCAAATGTGCAGCTTTAATACAAACAGCATTGGCACCCAGAAAGTTACATCTCATGTTAATCTCTGGATGTAACAACCTTTAAAACATGGGACAAATTTGACCTATTCAAGTTGATGGGTTAACAATTTATATTTTGGTGGGTTTTGCAATATTGTTATTCCTCATATGATTATGCAAAGAAAGCTGTCAATAGTTTTTGTGGCACTTCAAGGCCAATCATAATGTGAGCATGTGATAAAAATTATTGATAGTTCAGTATGCTAGTTTACTGAACCTCATATTTAATTTTTTCTCTTTTAATTTCTTAATTGTTGTCTTTCAGTGTGGGTGCCAGAGAGGCTGAGATGCCCATTGTGAATAAAATTGCATCTGCAATGGTATGTGTTATTGGAGCCATTTTCTTGCACTTTTGTGATGCAGATTTTGAGATGTACATGAGGTTCTCACAGCATTTTACAGCTTAAATACTGTTGGGATGGTCTTGTGGAAAAGAAAAATTTTTTTTTAAAAATTTTTCTCTTAGGGAAGTGATGAACACCAATTTCTGCTGCAAATGTTAAAAATGACAATATATTCTCTGAGCTTTGCTGATTATGATGTACAGCCTGCACATGAAATGTTGCATAACGTTTAATCTAATAGTTTGGTTCTCATGTTTCTCCCTGTGAAAAACTGGTTCTTCCTGCTAAAAAACTCCTTTAGGGCTGAGCTGCACTAGCGTAAATTCAAATATTTCCAATTTCAGGGGAGCAGGGATGGCGCAGTGGTGAGAGCGCTCGCCTCCCACCGCTGTGGCCCGGGTTTGATTCCTGGACCCGGTGTCACATGTGGGTTGAGTTTGTTGTTGATTCTCGTCCCTGCTCCAAGGGTTTTTCTCCGGGTTCTCTGGTTTTCCTCCCTCCACAAAAATCAACACTTCTAAATTCTAATTCGATCTGGAACCAGTGGATGAAGAGCCACTTTGTGGAAATGCCACTACTGCAAATTCTGTTATTATTATTATTATTATTATTATTTTTTTGCGAGGAAAACATTTTGCAATTTCCAAATTTTGGCAGCAGTGGCATTAGACAAACATTTTGGAACCAAAGCTTCTGCTTAAAACATATGTCAAAAGATCTAGTATTTTATAAGATCTTGTGTTAACTGATTTCTCAATGGGAGTTAACTCTTTGCAGATTTTTCTCCTTGCTGCATGTTCTTGATTCTCTGCTCTACAGCATTGCATGATTTTCAGCCCATAATTTTGCTTGGCTTGTGTTTGTGTTGTTTCTTGTGCCAATTGCAATCAAAGAAGATTGTCTTGCTGAACCCATCTCAACAAATTTCTGCCAGTAACCCAATCTAGGGTCTGATTCATAACAATTCGAATCAAAACACTGCTTATATTCCTCACATGCATTGAAATAACTGTAAAAAGCATCAGATGGAACAGGTAAAAAATGATTATTTGTTCCACTATCTAACATGCCAAACAATGGAGCCTGAGATATGCAGGAAAATGCTCGCAAATATGAGTGAAAGACTCACAGCAAAATTCCTTTGATTAAACGTAGCTACTCTGTGTTAAATATTGCCTGCCTCAGTGATGCTTAGTCAAAATTTCTTGAACTGGAAGCAAGTCAAGTAGATGCACAATCACTGCTGCAAAAAGATAAGAAAAGGAGAAAAAGGAAATGGGTTATTCCAGAAAAAATCCGCTTCCCCCCATCTCCCCCCCCCCGACGGATGGGGTTGCTTTTTAACCCCCCCTCTCACCTGGATTTCCTGAAGCACAAGACCCCCCCTCCTGTCTGGATTTCCAAGACAAAACACCCCCCCTCCCGCCTGGATTTCCGGGAAAAAATACGAGGCTTAAATTTAATTTACTTTTAATAGAAAATACGTACAATCACGTCTAGAAAATGCTTCAGCTTCGGCTAAATTATATCAAAAATTCCATCGCGTGGAACTAAGAAAAGAACGGAGCAAAAAATGCGAAAAAGCGAACAAGTGTTTACTTTTGTTAGCTCCTAAAAATCAATTGCCCTTTTTCTTTCTTTGCGCTAAATATGGTCCTAAAGTACATGTAAATACAATTGGTATAGAATATGATATAAAAGTTCAACAGTCGTTCCTTTTCGAGACCTAAGGTCAGTCTCTTCCTAAAGATCAAGAACTTCTAAATGAAAACCTTTCGAAGAACGAAAGTTTATACACGTTTATCGTTCAAATTCTTTTACAACTTAAAGACTGGACAACTTGATTCACACATCCTACCTTCAAGAGCCTGTAGTCCTAAAAAAAAATACAGAGTGGGAAGGTGTGAAAGGAAATCAGTTGTTTTTTTCTTTTCTTTATCATAATCTACACCAAACAAACAAGATTTTAACGGGGCTATAAACGTGAAATTACACAACAGTAGCGTGCTGGGTCTGGGTACGAGTAGAAATGTGTCAGGCGTTTCAAACTCTTTGTTGCAACATAACAATGTTGCTCGTTCTTTAGTATCTTGATGTTCGCGTTTTCTGCTATGAAAGGACCTGCAAAGGAACTTAGATTATCATTTTTGTCAGGTGAGAAATATCTGAACAAAATATTTGTACTATTTTCAGGGTCTAAGAGTGATGAACTGTCACTGAACTAAACGTTCGAATTGCGTGAATTATCGGTCAAAATGACCCCTGCAGAAGACTTTTTCAAGTTCAACCCCCCTCCCGCCTGGATTTCCAGAGTATTTGACCCCCCCTCCCGCGAGAATTTCCAGAATCCCATCCGTCGATGCGGATTTTTTCTGGAACAACCCAATGTGATAAAAAAATTAAAAAGAACAAAAAGCCTAAAGACATAGGTCACTTTCTTGTTCAAAAACTGTCTTGAAATTTTGATTTCTGTGCATGCCTGAGGAATAATGTTGTAAAACGTGGTGCTAGTGGAAAGTAAGGCATGCTATCATGTTGCAAATGCTTTTTTTGAATAGATTGGAGCTAATAGCCCTTTTCATGGTTAGTTTTTCGACTCATTAATTTTGTAGTACAGTGTAATCCAATGTGGATCACATGAGACAAGTTCAGGCTAAAACTACAAAATAGCCTGAAATTACCTCATATACATGCTAGATTTCATTGTAATGCAAACAAGCAGAGTTAAAGGGGCTATGTCATAGTATTTTGAGTTATTTTGACCATTGACAAAATTACCTTTAAATTGAAGGAAACCTGAAAGTAATACTTAAGAAAGGTAGAAAAACACTTGAGAGATAATTATAAACCATAAGGAACTAGGATGGTTAAGGATGGAGAGGATTGACACGGATTACCAACAACGAAATTGAAAAATTTAGGCTAAATTTTTCAAACTGTTTTACCATGATGTAGCTCCTTTAACTGTGAAAAGGGCTATTTGGCCCTTTTCCAGGCTGAAAATCTCCAAAATGTCTTTAAAAAATGCATTTTTGGTGAAAAGCGCCAGAAGTCAATGGGCTGATGGTTAAAAACAAACAAAATTGTTTGCTTTGCCAAAATTTGGAAGCACTTCGGCTTCTTTGAAGATCAGCAAAATTTTGGCAATCCACAAAAAATTGTCAAGTTTTTAGAACTGGGGGTCACACTTATTTTACACTAGTTGTTGGCAGATTTATTACTTACACAAACAAAACTGGTTCCAGTGTGACCTGGGCCTTAGACCTGTTTGTCTAATCTTTAAAAATCAAATCATATCAATATTGTTGATTCTGCTAAGCAGGTTGTTTTATCTACTTGTGTCTCAATGTGTTCTTCATGTATGGATTTTCATGTAAATGCAGTACATGTACATTGCCTTGAAGGGGTCAAAGTACTCCAGCATGTATCTCAAATGTCACAAAAAGCACTTTAAAACTAATTCTGAAATGTTCAGATGTGGTCAAGATAGTCCAGGAGATTTGAAGTGAATACATGCTATTTGATGACGAAATCTAGTTTACTTGTCATTACTGGATGTACAGTCATATACACATATACATATATGGTGTGTGCAAACCAAGTGTTGTAATATTACGAGAATGATAATGACAGCATGAGCCAAGATTGACTCTGGTGTGGCATGCCGTCATCAAACTGACCATTGTGATATTACTTAAACTGACAATATTTCTGCTGAATTTATTGATAATGGATTGGAGAAATTCCAATAGATGATTTTCCTTTGAAGGAACTTGTTTCTTTTCTAGTCTGATTGTTAGTCAGAGTGCTAGGACTTTACTTCTCCATCAACATAACTGCTTTCTTTATAAAGCTCTATTTTTTTAGTTAACGTTTTGGAAGTATCAGGAATAGAAAAGTTGATGCCAATATGCATGTCTCAAAACAATCAATGTTTCTCCCCTGAAATAAATAACCTTAACAAATAGCTTAAACTGAAGCTAACATGAGTTGTAATTACATGTTTGTATATTTTTTTTCATGCCTTTTATGCCTTCCATTTATAGGGTACTGTGGCCCATGTTGGTATAATTTAGGGACATGGCACATGCATATATTAGTCCCCAAATTTGCACACTCTTTTTTCACGAGCAAACTTGTCAAGTTTTTATCTGTAATCTGCAAGATTTTCTGTTAGTTTAAGGGTTATTTGTTTTTGAGATAACTTGTGTTATTCATGTACTTGTCTTGCCCCGCCATGGCTAGCTTTCCACCATGGCTAGCTTTCCAGCTATCTCACCTTTTTCACCTTTTTTGTATGAAGAAGGAAGAATGATTGTTGTATGACTAACTCATTAACCTTTAAATCTCACCTAGTATTGTTTTTAGACATAAGCTTGCTACTATCTACTGTAGTTTAAATTTTAAATTTGCTTTTAAAACAAAGCCAGTCCAGCATTCTTCCCAATATGAAAGTAATGAACCATTATTAGAAGGGTGATTTCATCTTTTGTTGCAGTAGTCTCTTCCTAGAAATGAATAGTTCAGTATTCAAACCACAAATCCATCAAAACTCAAATTTTGGTTGGATATTCCACAGGCCTCCCAAACTCACGATTCGAGGAATCGATCAAATATTAATGATTTATGTACGCGTATCGAGTGAGACGTGATTGACTTACGTGCGCGGTGTTGTGTTACACATTGGGCCGTAGAGAATTTGAGCGCTCTACAAGGCATTGTATGGAATTTAAAATAACGAAGGATAAAATCGCACAACGAAGTAAAATGTTACTTTTTTGGAATAAAACTAAGTAAATGAACTCACCTTGCCTTATTTCTGTTGTCCATTTGGCCTATTTCGTCGTTTTTGGGGGGTTTTCAGGTGTTTGTCTTAGCTTTCTATAGACGAAGTCAAGGCTGGACACTGCTGTCTCGAAAGACCTGATCCGAGAGAATTTGAGCGCTCTACAAGGCATTGTATGGAATTTAAAATAACGAAGGATAAAATCGCACAACGAAATAAAATGTTACTTTTTTGGAATAAAACTAAGTAAATGAACTCACCTTGCCTTATTTCTGTTGTCCATTTGGCCAATTTCGTCGTTTTTGGGGGTTTTCAGGTGTTTGTCTTAGCTTTCTATAGACGAAGTCAAGGCTGGACACTGCTGTCTCGAAAGACCTGATCCGAGAGGCCGTTTTCTCGCCGAAATTCGAATCCGCTGTTCGATTTTTCCCTCCAACGCAAAGAAGGATAGTCCATTGGTCCTCTTATCCGGTCGGCTTGGAAAAATCTTTAAACTTTCCCCTCCAATTCGAACAATTTCTGCTTCACTGCTGGAGGTTTCAACTGTTCAACGCACCGTGTGACCATCCAACATACTACGCCACAGTTTGAAATCAACATTAGCGACCGCTCCTTCGTGACAAATGTGACTTACCAGACGGGTGCACAGTCTGGGGAGAGAATTGTATTTTAACGGAAATTTTTGACTGTGCACCCGTCTGGTAAGTCACATTTTTGTCACGAAGGAGCGGTCGCTAATGTTGATTCAAACTGTGGCGTAGTATGTTGGATGGTCACACGGTGCGTTGAACAGTTGAAACCTCCAGCAGTGAAGCAGAAATTGTTCGAATTGGAGGGGAAAGTTTGAAGATTTTTCCAAGCCGACTGGATAAGAGGACCAATGGACTATCCTTCTTTGCGTTGCGAACAGCGGATTCGAATTTCGGCGAGGAAAACGGCCTCTCGGATCAGGTCTTTCGAGACAGCAGTGTCCAGCCTTGACTTCGTCTATAGAAAGCTAAGACAAACACCTGAAAACCCCCAATCTCGTTCCCAGAGCCTCGTTCCCCTTGACCAGCGGTCGGAAAACAAGAGCTCTGGGAGCAACCATTTTGAAATAACAATGGAAATAACCGAATTCTGCCCATCCGGTCTCACGCAGTCTGCATCTACAGCGCATGCCTGAAATGGATGCTCCCAGAGCCTCTCGATTCCTGCCGCAGGCCAGAAGGATCGTGGGCTCTGGGGACGAGAATGGAAAACCCCCCAAAAACGACGAAATAGGCCAAATGGACAACAGAAATAAAGCAAGGTGAGTTCATTTACTTAGTTTTATTCCAAAAAAGTAACATTTTATTTCATTGTGCGATTTTATCCTTCGTTATTTTAAATTCCATACAATGCCATGTAGAGCGCTCAAATTCTCAACTGCCCAATGTGTAACACAACACCGCGCACGTAAGTCAGTCACGTCTCACTCGATACGCTTACATAAATCATTAATATTTGATCGATTCCTTGAATCGTGAGTTTGGGACGCCTGTGGATATTCATGTCTGAATACAAGCTGTAACTAAATGAAAAATCCTGCCCAGGATTTGCATAATTTGGGCTGCAAATATCAACTTTGCCCACAGCTGGAGTTTTCTCATAAGCCTATCAACCATTAACTTTTCTTTACTCTTTTGCAATAACAAAATATGATGCAAGACATTTTGGCTTATCAATGAGGCTTGTTAAGGTCATCTGCAGAAAGACTTTCTTTTTTGCCCAAATTTTTGTCATTTTATTCCAATTGTTCAACACATTGTTACATGCCTGTTGAACAAAAACAGTCATTAATCCACTCAAAACTTGAGTTTTGTATTACAGTCGAACTGACAAAACTGTGAATGCCTAAAATTTGTCTGAATGTTTATTGTGTTAAAAAACAATCACAAGCAAGATTTTCAACTTCAGGAACCACAAAAAACAAATGTATTCTATTGGCCATGGAACTACATGTATGAATTTGGTTTTGGTTTTCGTGTTGTCCCAAGATACACCCTCTGTCTTAATGTATTACTGAAAGTCTAAGTAATTGTCTTTTTTGTATTGAGATGTGGGAGGCGCTGTGGCCTAAGGGTTAGTGTGCTCTTCTTTGGATGGAGCGGTCCATGTTTGAGCCCTGGTCGGGGACATTGTGTTGTGTTTTTGGGCAAAACACCTCTCTTTACCCAGGTGTATAAATGGGTGCCGGCAAATTTAATGCTGGGGGTAACCCAGCAATCTAGCATCCCATCCAGAGGAGAGTAGAAATACTCCTAGTCACTTCATGCTACGGAAACCGGGATAATCTCCAGCCTGATGAGCCACTTGGCTTGTATGCAGTCTTTTATACCTTACCTTACCTTTTGTGTTGAGAACCACATCCAGTATTGTAAGAGTGTAAGGGCTTCTGTGAAACAATAATATCACTGACTTGTATAGTCACTCAAGTGAAGCAACAATTGATTTGGCAGGGCTATAAATAGGGATATTAAATTAAAACTTTTTGGTGGTTTCACTAACCTTGGTATGATCTTTGGTTAAACTAGTGTTTAGCAAGCAGTTACAATCCCTTGTTTGGGCCCAGTGATTCAGTGATCTTGAGACCCTAGTAATATTGACGACAAATTCAAGTGCTTGCAAATTTTGGAATAACTGGTGGGTATCAGTGAACACCGTGGGAGGCACGGTGGCCTCATGGTTAGTGCGCACAACTCTGGACTGAGCGCTCCGGGTTCGAGTCCTGCTGGGGGACATTGTGTTGTGTTCTTTGGCAAGACACTTTACTCTCACAGTACCTCTCTCCACCCAGGTGTATAAATGGGTACCGGCGAATTGTTGGGGAAACCTGACAAAATTGTGGGGAGTGACCTGCAATGGACTAGCATCCATTGCAGGTCTACTAGGAAAGTAGAAATACTTCTAGCCGCTTCATGCTACAGAAACCGGGATAAGCTCCGGCAGCTATGAACCAGCCTTGGTTCCAAGGTTTCACTTTTATCAGTGAACACCTCAATTTTCTGCTGTTATAAATTGTAGTTAAATTTGCATATTTAATAGTAGACTTTCATTTTCATCAATTTTCATCTTCGTTTTTTTGTCAGTACCCAAGTGATGGCTCTTGTCAGGGCTGTGCTGTAGAAGTGCCTGGGTGCCATTTTGCCTTTGGGCGACTGGAAAAATACACTTTTCTCATATAAGCTTATGCACTGAGCACCCAGGATTTCATGGTTAGGGACCTTTGGGCTTCTCATAATTTCCTTAGACTACCGCCTTGCTTCTTAATTTGAAAGCAATGATTTGAATCATTTGGACTAGAGTGATTAAGTGGCTGCCCATGCCTGCTGAACAGTTTGCGTTAAGCCAGCACATTAATTTGTGGGAAAATATTGTCTTCCTGTTAAAAACATCCCAAATCATCTCTGTTAGTATTTAAATACACCGGAATGGCAATTATCTAATTTCATATGTAACTGAAATAGGGCTTTTTTTTAGTGACCTTTTGAAACAAAACAAGATTGTTCTCCGACAGATTGAATCTCATCTGTTTTCTGTCATTTCTGTGGTTGAAGATCGTGCTCGTAATTGATTAGAACACAACAAACATTCCAGACCTATTTTAGGTGTTTCAGTTGTTTGAATTTGACTGCACTGACATTTGTTGGAGCTATTTCAGGGTAGAAATATTGCAACAAGGATGAATCAAATTTTCATTTCTTAATTTGTTATTTTGATGAATGGTTGACCAGTTATATGTATGGCAGTAAGATAAGCAAACATACACACACACCCCTTTGTTTCGCCTTGTACATACATACATTAGATAACATAACATAGATAAGATAACATTTTTGTTTCTACTTGGTAAAGCCTGGAGCTGAAATAATCCTAAGATTTTCCAGACAGTTCTCCAGATTTTAAAGTTGTAACATAGGAAATGGTTTCTTTTCTGTGCATTACCCATAAAAATATCATTTCTTTGACTACTGTGCAGAGAATACTATGCTAATGAAGTTATCACACAGTGTTCTGAGCATAATCTTTCTGCCTTGCATGTATGATAATGACTTGCATTTTTTCTTTTTGTTTGCAGGAACAAATCACACAAATTAAGTCAGACCTCCTAAGTGTTGTGAATAAAGAAGTTCAGACATTAAAAGAAACAATTTCTAAACTTGAAGAGGAGAATCTTGAACTGAGGCTAGAAAATGAGAAATTACGGAATTTGGTTGAATTCAGAAACTCTACATCGACATAACAGTGACCTTCTCAAGTGATCATCAAGCCTGTCTAAGACAACAGAGACTTGAAAAAAAATCACAGACGAGGAATGTTCTTGTAGTATTCAATGAAACTTCAGTGAAGTCATAACTTAAATCTGGAGATCAGCAGTCTTGTTAATAATTTTGACTGACACAAAGACTGGCGGGTTTGCTTGTAACAAGTCAAGTTTGGACAGATGCAAGAGTTCTGCAGCTTATGATTATTTATGAGATGTGTGGCAACATGACAGCTTATGGTTCTTTAGAGATGTCAAGCAACATGGCAGGCGTTGTTGCATGAAGTTCCACAGTCTTACTCAGAGCATAAGATGGAAGCTAATCAAAAAACTAATTTAGGTCACCATCAAACAAGAACTTTGAGTTGCTCAAGTTGCCTTTGTTCGTTATCTGATCCATAGTTTTGTGGCTTTGTGGCGATGAAGAAAAGTTATATGCAAGAATCAAACTGACTCTGTTAGCTTTACTTCACTTCAAAACCTATTTTTCCTGAGTAAATATTAAAGAGATTATTGCTGGAATAAATTATCTTTGAACTGAAGTATAAAACCAAGGTGTAAGGCACCTTGAAATATGATGGGAATATCACTCTATGATTTGTTGAGACCTGTACCATACTAGGAATATTGTTCATTACAGATAGATAATTGAAAGTAAAACTTGAAACTAATTATTTTTAATACCAGGTTTCTTGAAAAGCATGGAAACAATGTTGCTTCAAAATGCCATTATCTTTACACAGTGATTGTGGATTCTGTGGCCTGTAACTACAATCTGGTGCTTTGGCAAACTACAAATGAAACCACTTTATGCAGTATCAACTTGAAGAATCTCAAAAAGAGCTTAAATTCATTCTTCTTGCCCATAAATTGTTTAAGAACATTATTACATTTAAGGGGTGTTGATTCGGTCACTTTCAGGTGATTGAAGTCTTTTACAGCAGCTTGAAAGAAGAGTTCAAGCGTAGAGGTCTATGTAAAATTAAGTGCTGTGAGACGTGCACCAGTTGTTATTTTGATTTACATTAAGTTTTATAAGCTTGCAGACAAAAAGAAAAATTCAAGCTTTTTCAGCATTTTGGGTGCTAAACTCACAACTTCACCCCTAATAGATGTTTTTGGTGAAAATTATGTTAAATTGTCAGAATTTTCATTGTGTAACAGCAAGGATCTATCGAGCATAGCTTGACTATGAATGGGCGGAAGAGTGACACAGCAGTTTCTAGTTCTTCAAGTTGAAAGGGCTTACCATAAATAATAACATTGCACCATTCTTGGCCATGGTTGCACATGTAGAACAAGATGGCAGGGTTACTGGTAACATGCTTTGGTGAATGTCAGATCAAGATAGATTTATTTTTCTTTGTATAAAACAAATTGAGAGTATTCTCCTTTATACAAACACGATGAAGGGCCATTATTTTGTGATGAGCTGATTTAAGCTATACACAAGGCAGTTAAACAGCTGCCTTAATAACACAATTGTATTTATTTTGATTGAAAATGTTTAAGTTGTCAAATGACTTGTGTAGCTTAGCCTTTTAGTTCCTCAAGTGTTTCCCTAGACTTCTGTTTCAAAATTTGATTGGTCTTGAAAGTCATGGCATTTTTTCCATCTTCCTTTACTCAAGGTACAACTTCTGTTAGTGATAATAAAGGCTGAATCCAAGGCAAGGTGTTAGCAAGTTAAACATTTCTTACTGTTACCATCTTTTCTTGTTTCTTTGCTTTCATTTTTGGAAAGGTTTTTTTTAAATATCTTTCTGGCAACCCCAATCTTCCTTTCTGGCAACCCCAATCTTCCTTAGGAGAAAAGAGCAAAACATTGCCCCTTCATGTAAGCTGAATTTCAGCTGGCCTCTCATCTGAAAGATGGCATATTTTCAAGGAGAACAAAGTCTTTAAAAGTAAACTGAGTTGAAAGTTGATGAGTCACCAATTTTTTTCAAAGTATTCTTGTGGAAATTGTAGCATATGTTGGGCCATTACCCTTCCCCCTGGGATTATGGACAAAGTTAAGTGATTACAATTGTCGAGAGCTACTGGTAATCAGTAGCTTAGCTTGGCTTTTCTTTAGTTTAACCAAAGTTCTCTTAAGGCTAACCTGCAGTGACATTTACGCAAACCAAAATGCTGTGTTGGCCAACTGAGGTGCCGCCATAACATTAAAAAAGATAGCCTTAGGTACTATCTTTTTTCAAAGGACCTTTCTGAATGTCTTATTTTATATTTGGAGAAAGTTATAATAGAAGGAAAGGTTTGCCTTTCAAAATGGGCTGTCAAATTGGTATGATTTTTAATGGAAAGATCACCTTGAAATTTATTGAAAACAGCTGAAAACTAAAAAAAAGTTGACAAAGGTTTAGAAAGACACTGTAAACTAAAACAGTGGTGGATCTAGGGAAGGCCCCCCTTATTTCGGATAAAGAGAAAATTACAGAAGAAAAGCCAGCAGGGCAATTAAAACAAAACTGCCCCCCCCCCCCCCCCGATCTCAAGGTCTGAATCTGCACAAAAAGGATGGTAGATTGAGAAAGCTGGACCAATCAGGTTCAATGTCCCATCCTTGAAGAAATAAATGAAATGAACCTTGTAT
Organism: Platygyra sinensis; assembly: GCA_019787425.1. NCBI lineage: Eukaryota > Metazoa > Cnidaria > Anthozoa > Scleractinia > Merulinidae > Platygyra > Platygyra sinensis. Next base: position 17,299 of record JAHPZR010022035.1, read on the forward strand.
GCCAAACACCAAGGGGAGAACGATAAATTTGATTTGACTTCCTAGCTGCAATGAAGCAGTACACTATAATACAAATACAAAGCCAGATAGCTTTGTTTATATCACCCTTTTTTCTCACACTGCTTGCCAAGCGAAAACTGGCCAGTTAGAAATCTTGTTGAAAGGGAAGGTGAATAAATGTCTTGATATGAATTACATTCCCCATCAACTGTCATTAATCTTGGTTATTTACAGGCTTAGCCTGATTTCCACTCACTTGCTCCCCATCCTACTGTAGCTTAAGGCATAAAAACCTAGTAAAAGAACCTGCCATAGATTTGTGATGAAACTTGTTTGCTTTTGTTACAGGACAGGAGATATTAAAAAAACAATAAAAAGAGGGGGTCACCAAGCTTATTTTCATGCCACAATGCTGACAAATATGGTTATTTAGGTGACTTTTGTTATCTCAGTGTGCAACAAATAACCTCGATTACTTTTCAATGCAGCGGGTTATATCACGCAGAGCTTTTCTTTGTTTGATTAATTTGTTTATTCATCTATGTCACAGAAAAATGTCTTCAAATACCCTGCATTTTTTATCATTTAAAAGAAACATAATTTGGACATGCACTGTTGGGCCCATTATGTCTCCCCCTGTAGAATTTATTTCATTTGTCCAAAAAGTAGCCATAGATTTCTGCTTATTTTTTTCTTAATTATTGACAATACTGTTCTTATTGAAATTATGAAATAAAAAATATAGGTCCGTGCTCGTTTAAGAGAAAACCATTTATTTTGCTGTCGAGGCTAGCCTGAGGGATATCTCTTAGCTTATGCATGGCTCATGCATGTGCACGTGCTCACTTGTGCGTGCTCAGCCACGAAAATCGTGCGCAGTTGGGATGCGCAATGCAATACTGAGGAATCACCTTAAGCTAAGAACAATGCCAGAGATACTGTTTGAGGTGTTTTCTTGGACTCTGATGACTGGTTAACAGATCATAATAGGCCACTTTTGATATATTAAAATTCAGCTTGATAGTGAGGCCTAGATGACACAAACAAAAAAAAATGAACTTGGTCATTCAATTTCCTATGTGTGTCCTTTAAGCCATGCTGAATCTTTATGTATATCGAAAGTGGTCTATTCAAGATTCCGTAACCGCACTTGAGACCATGACACTGAAACTTCATGTTTTGTGAACCTCCTGATAACTTGAACCAAGTTATTATCCTCACTTGTCAAACACTAGTTTTACCCCAATTTTCCAAACTAATTGATTTTTCAAACAAACTTTGATTTTCTTGGAGGTATGAAAAAGTGGCTCATGTTCGGTGTAAAATGAACAATAACATCTTATTGTTTTACCCTTTTGTCCAAGATGCAAATGACTCCTTTGTTCCTTGTTTTGCTTCTGTCCTATGCATTATGACGTCTAGCTGTGCCGTTTTTAAATGGATCATAAACCAAAAACTGGGATTGATACTTTTTTTTTACTGTGTCGACTATTACTTTTTAACAAGGAATGGGTAATCACCTTTCACTCAGTCTCCAGACCAAAGACAAGGGCCTTCTCGCTTTAGGACCCTGACCAATCTGGCAAGCATGCATGGTCCCTCCCTCACCGAGTCCCAAGTAAAGTTGGGATTAAAGTAGCCGAGGCAAATAATATTAATAGCACTGTCCATGTGTATCATGGCAGCTGAATGGCAGTGGTGTTCAGTAGAGAATGATAATCATAAGCTTCATTTCTCTGCCACACAGGCCACATGTAGTCTTGATAATTCTATCATTTTATTTTATGACTCAAGTCAGGTTGTAAGAGCCTCCATTTTCTACAAAAACATAACTCGAAAAGAAACTTCTACTTAAATATTCGAATTTATTCACATAAAATAGCTCTGTGAATACATTTTAAAGAGATCTCAAGTTGCTCTCAATAGATTTAAAGAAAAATTCAATAATAACCGTGGATTTACTGTCAATGATTTTGTTCAGAGTACGCTAAGAAAATACTACGAAATTTAAGTTACGTGGACCATGTAAAAACGGATGATGCGATGATACTTATAATTAAGGGAAAGCTAAGGAAAGTTGAGAAGAAAAGTCAAAGGTTATTACAAAATCGCCGAAACATGTAGCATGCGTCTCGCTTACTCTATAATCTACTATTACAGGTTCGAGAAAAGTTAAACGTTTGAAAGTATTCAGTAGAGTTCAATATTTTCAGCTGATCTGATTTCCTCGCAAATACACTTAAGTGCCCATTCAATAAAATAGTCCTTTCTAATCCAAAATTTCTTCAAAGACAAGTTATCCCATCCTAATACTCTGGATGATCTGAAATATAGCTGTGGGAGAAAAGAAAATACATTTAGTTTTAACATAAGCGTGATAAAAACCCAAACTCGCACGTCGAAAGACGAAAGACGCATGAAGGAAGTTACACATTGGAAAGATAACGATCAACTCACCGGACCCACAGACGACGAAAATGAACAATCCAAGAAGAATAGGTCCAACAGGATATTTCTCCTCTTGTGGCCTCTGAAACAGACAAGACGGTGGACATTGAAACGTTACTGTCGAAGCCAAGTTCAAGTTTCATGTTTCGAATGAGTTTCACCTTTCATGGCGTATGAGGTTTTCCTTCGCGAGTATGAAATACTACTCACCAGGGATTTGGGAACATTTCCTCTCGTTGTAACGTTCTGGCTGTGTTTCTCATTGGCAACACGCATTCGCTGCTTGGCTGGCATTTTTGAAGACTTCTTGATCGTTATAAAACTGCTTCAAGATCAGGTACAACCGAACCACAACAAAGCTAAATTGAAGAGGAAGAGACGAAACGAATCTCACAGCATGTGACGTAAGACTTTCCCAACGCGCTGTTTGATTGGTGCTGATTCATCACGTGATACGAAAGCTGAGTAAACACAGCTTGCTTTCTTCCAGCGCAGACGTACTGCGATTTCCTTCAAATACTTTTCTTTGACTTCCGTTTGGTCATAAAAATTGTTGTGTAGACCTTTCAGAAGGATGACGGGGTATTATTCCTTCAGTTTGTGAGTGTTCTTGGACAGATAATTGCGGAAAAATGCCCCCAAGCACGCGCGTACGTTGGCGTATCTCATTGGCTAGTATTTTTAACATTTACAGGAAGCCTGGCGAAGAGTTTCGGAAGTTTGCCTTTTTTCGGCCTTGTTTCGGCCTTGTTGTGGAAGAGATGACTTTCACTCCACAGTTGCCTTAAGTATTACAGAACTCGTATGCAAAATGTCACAGGATGATTTTTCTTCCCTAATTACTGTTTCATAACTATGTTCGAGAAATAATCAATGCAAAAGTCGTGGTTGAGACTGAGTGCTAGGTGAGACCTTCAATATTTGTAAGAGAGACCCCATTACTTGGGGGGAGGAGAGGGGAGGGGGTGTGTATATGGGTATTTCTCATCCCGTTAATTTTTGGCCTACATTTCCCATATCTCATTAATTTCAGTTGTAAAAATTACTGATTTTCCTAAGTGATATCTCATTTTAAATACAATTTAGCTATGTGAGTGTATTTTTTAATTGTAAATAACTTAGATATATATACTTTTTTACTCGAATATTGTAACATAAGATATGTATTTTTTATCTTGTGAGGAAATAAAGACTATTATTATTATTATTATTATTATTTATCTGATCAAAATAACCCACATAATTGCCTTTAATTTGTATCCAAATATCATGTAGTTGTTAATTTTTCACTTAAATATCTCACTATAACCTTAAAACCCCTAGAAGGGCCTCTGGATCATGTGTACTAATGGCATCTGCAATGAAATATTGAACAATGCTTTTGATCTATACTCTCAGTCAACATCTTGATCATTACTTAGATTGACATCCTGATGGATATGCAGTGAACACCTGATCATTAACTGGCAGAAGTTCCTGGAGCTGGTGAATAGTCGGCCAACTTTATCCACTGAGAGTATCAACCAACAGTTGATCATGGATGCCTTTAGTAAACATGATTTGGACCTCTTCAGTTTTTAACAACACTTTTTTTCAGAATGTACCCAAGGTACTTGTATTTGCCTTGTCACCCTCCCAGGCCGTCATGGTCAATTCATTTTAACATGAACAGCTGCTCAGACCATGTGACTCAAAGGTTCATGTGTATACCTAGAAAATACAAGTGACTCATGGGATATTGCATGGTGTATACCACCCAAAATCATTATATTGTGAAAATAAAGACAGAAAGTCCAGTTTAGTCAGGATACAAAATTTTGTATTTAGGGCCTGAACCATCAGCCAGAGAATAATTGTTACATACATAATATTACGTACGTACAAAACTAGAATGAGATGAGAAAATATAATGATGTAAGATGATCCTTGTACTTCCTGCCTTTTATTAAATTTATCACCAACTATTTAAAGTTATCCAATTTGAATATCAATATATATATCTAGCTCTTTTCTCAAACAGTAGGAAATCCTAAAATTCTGATGACCTTTTTAAAGGTTTCTAAATTCCGAAAAAGAATATTATTGTTAATTACTTTGTTGAGTTAACTTTACAAGATTTTATGTTGCTTTCTTGTTCCCCCACACTGCGTAGGTAATAAGTTAATTTATAATGCCCAAGTTTCAAATTGATACCATCTCAAGATGACTTGTAAAAAAATAATAAAAAAACAAAAAATAAATAAATTTGGACAAGCCCTTTGGTTAAGCTAGTAACCAGTATGTAGTTTCCATGGCAGATGGATTGTTGTTTGTGAGAACTTACACTACACAGAAAGCTTGATAGATTTCAGTGTCCTGGCCATTACATTTGAAATCAAAACTTGTGTTTGCTGGAATAAATAGCGCCGTTCCTCGTGTTGCAGTAATAGTGTTTGTAGCATTATCTATAGCACCAGAACCAGATATCAACAAAGCTATGCTAGGTCCATTTAATGCTTGAAACTTATACAGTGGACAACTTGCAGGAATCTAAAAAACAACACAGAAAGCTTAGACAATTTTAAGAAGCTACGTAATTTCCACTGCTTGGCAGGGGAAGATGGCATCTTCATCTTTAAGTGCTGGGGGGGTATGGGGAAGAGTAATAAAATCTCTTTTGAAACAAAACGTAAAGTTGAGAGAAAATTTTCAGAGTTGTAATAATTTTGTTACATCCAAGTCCAGGATAAAAATTAATACCCCCATTTGTGCCTACAGCAGTAGATAAGATACCCTTATTTATATCATGCCATAGAAACTGCTACTAAACAGAATATAGGAAAGCTGTTGTATATTCAACGGTATAGGGGGATTCATGCTGACATCATTGTTTACATTTTTGCTCATTTGCATACAGCTTTGATTACAGAAATAAATGTGTTTTATATGAATTGACTCCAGGCAGCTAAAGAGCTAGTAAAAATTATTACAGGCTATGGGCTGAAATACTTAGCTCTATGTGTGTAATATTGAAAGAGAAATTGTCTTTCAAAAACTGCCAAATTTCTGGGTGGCAAAAGTGCTAATGAGCTCATACATTCTTTGTAATATTTTGAGCTTTTAAGGAGGCTCGAAAGGGTTTTTCGTTGCTATATTGCTTGTGAAACGATGGAAGATTACAAAGAAGGATGTTTAATGGTGTGGGCAAACTATATGTCTCCTTGCAACTCTATTGTTGGGCTATACTTTAAGGGTACTTGTGACGTCATATCAGTTACCATGGCAACGCACGAGGTCCACAAAAGCGTCCTCTAAATTTCAGTTTTTGTAAATTATCTGAGAAACTAATTCGGTGACCTACCATTTTTATTTCTTTGTTCGAAAGTTCCCTAAATTCTTTAACTTTTCAGATAGTATGAAAAAATTTTATCTAGTAGAATTAAATGTATTTAAAGAAAACGCGTTTTATGGCTTACAGAAAATTCCACTAGATAATTTTCTCCGAAACTTTTATATCTGAAGTGCCATTGCGAATGGTGCGTGCATGCAAAAAATCAAGATAGGTCACCGAGCGAACTTTCGAGCTAAAAACAAATGTTTTCTGCAGATTTTATTTCCGGTTCGCGCGATTTTACGCAGCATTAACTTCCGGTGTGCTGATTTTAATACTGGTTCAGCTGACGCGTGCATCTTAGTTATGGCGTGTGTAGATTGCGCGCGCACGTGCAGCTAAAAACCCTTTCGAGCCTCCTTAAACTTGTGCTGCACAAAAAAATTCAATACATCAGGCTCATATTAATTGGCGGAGTTAATCGTACTATGACCTTTCAATATTCAGAACTGATTTATTTGTAGCTCCATCAAAAACTGAATTGCTTATGCTAATGAGGAAAATATTGTAAACAAGGATTCCCCTATTGCATCCAACCTTCCCATTGTGTGCCACACTTACGTAGCATTGGTTGTGTTGGTCCTGTATTTTCTATGGCAAGGTATGAAATAGTAACGCAATGTTCTCTCATAGTATATACCATTTCAAAGCGTTGTATATTCCCCTATTATATAATCACCAAATCAATGCGCGCACTCTGATCGGTCAATCAGCTGTGGGTTATTGTGCCGGTAAACCCACTGAAAAATCACGCGTCTTCTGAATTATTATATAAAAGCAATAGACCACAAGTTTTCTATGAGTTATAGGCTGATAAACCACTTGGGATGTTGGTAGAACACTCGAAGAATTCGTAAACCACTCGCCTGCAGCTCGTGGTTTACACATTCTTCTCCTGCTCAACCAACATCCCGCGTGTTTTATCAGTTTATAATCCATAGAAACTTGTGGTCTATTGCTTAATAATTTTGCTCTTGTACTTTAAGGCACAGTGTAAGTTTGGTGGCCAAGTTTTGGTCTTAAAATTACATTGTTATCACAGGCAACTTTCCTCATTACCATTGGTAGCAATACCAACAGCCGTGCATCAACTTGTCACATTGCATATAACTAGCATACATCAAACTTGCACAACTGTTTGACTCATTACTCAAAAGTTATACTTACACAAAGGAAGGAATCTTCTCAAAGAGGGGGAGGAAGAAATACTTTACAACAGAAAGTTTCACACATAATGACGACACATAATCTTGGACACTCCTTTCAACTTACGTGAATTCTAGCAACAGCAAAGTCTGCTACAGGAGGATCATAAATTGTGACGTATTGGTCACTTGGGTCTTTATGACAAGGAAATATGTTTTCCTCTTTAGTGCCACACTTGTAATCCAACATTTCGCAAAGGGTATCCACATCTTTAAACTTTGGTGTCAGTCCAGCTCGGACAACATTGTCACTACATGCCATACATTCCATGCAATCTGAAAATTACATACATACTTTCAGTAAACTAAATGAATATTGATAGAAACAAATACAGTAAATAAAGAACTTTATATTACAAATAATTCCCAAGGAAACAATTTCCATGGGGCGACTCCCATTTATAAAGGAAAGATGTACTTGTTGAGAATTTTGAAGCAAATTCCTAAGATGTACCAAGATCCAGTTTTGTGGGTGTGGCTTGAAAATTTTTTCACCCCTAAAAGGTACCAATTCTAAAACAACAAAATCTGCTACAATAATTACTTTTTTCAGTTTAATACCGTAAAAGATACCATAAAGGTTTCCACTGTGGACCTATTGAGACAGAGCATCCTAATTAATTCCTAAAAAATATCACTTTTTTAACTTCTAAAGGGTACAATGAGTGCACCTTTCCTTTTCATATGGGAGTTCAACCCCTAAAAATAATTTATTGCAGTTGTAGTAACCTTACCAACAAGTCATGGTGCAAGGGCCAAGATTGGGGGGAAAAGCCCACAATGTTCAAGAGCAAGATGTGACGAATGCTCTGGGACGACTGATAATCACAAGGGAAACTGAACACAATAAGAGTTTTTTTAAAGCAATGAAAAAACGCAACAAAACTGTAAATGTACAAATGGACTGATGGAGTCTTGGTATTGTTTCTGATGCTTTGCATCTATGTTGGAGTTTTTTTATTTTTGGAGATTTTATCAGTTAGTGTTACGAACTATAATTGTATTTTAGATTTTTAGTTTCTTGGGATTATCTAAGTGGGGGTCACAAGTTCACTATGATGTGTTAATCTTTGATAAATAAAGGCTTAACTTACTAATATTAGACCCAACATTTGCACAAAGCAATAAACAAAGAAGTTGTATCTTCAATAAACAAACAGAAAATAATATATGTTAAGTGACGCTTTTTTAAATGTAGTATGATCTTGCTCAAGGCTTCATGGGTATGTAACTGCTAACCAAATGCTAGTAATTAGCACACATTCTCAAGGATCTTTAATTATCTGATTTAAGGATAAAAGCCTGATGGATCACATTATTGATGTGATGGAGTTATGTTTTGTGTAGTTCCCAAAATAATAATCTGAATTAACTAGGAAATTAAAGCTGATGATAATGTAATGTGCACGTTATTTTCCTGTATGGCATTATTCTCCTGTAATGTCCAGTCACGGGCTGATTATGGGTCCACAAAACCAATTAAACAAAAAGCCACATAAACAACTTATAAACTTTGAATGTTGGGTCTTCATGGGAAGATCTCAAACCCTGGCTTTGCTGTATAGACTTCGCTATCACTCAGACAATGCGGCAAGATTTTCCCATAAAGACCACACTCTAGGTCAATATAAGTACTTAGCGATTTTTAACTTGTAACATTGATTACCTCCCGCCAAGTATGCATGGGGCAGATTTGGGCCAAGAAACATTGCTTCACCAGGTTGAAGGACAACATGATTTAGAAAATAAATACAAAAACAACCAACATCTCCTGGGAATTGGCTGTTTAATCTCAAGACTAACTCTCCACACTGTTCAGAGATGTCGTGACCTGATGATTTCTTCTCTCGAAGTCTCTCCAAGAGTTTATTAAGTTGTAGAGAGACAACATCTGGCCTGCTTTTCATGAGAGCTGTGAAAGCTTTCTTCAGGGCTAGGGGATCTGTCCAAAAAAAAATGATTGAAACAATGATTTTAAGACAACATGATTACTTTATTTGGTAGTCAAGGGCACATGATGGCAACGTCCTGGATAGCTTGGATTAAATTTTTTCTGTGGTTCTCATAATTTGTAAAAGAAAACAAATTACCATATTTGGAGAGGAAACATCAGGTCTTCTATAGTGATTGAATTGGAATTTGGAGATATTGATTTTTCAGGATTGAGGAAACTGAAGTACACCTGGAGAAAGACCCTCAGAACAAGGTGCAAACAAACCTCAAAGTTAACTTAACCCACATATGGCTCTGTGACAGAATCAAGCTAGGGCCACATTGGTGGGAGGCAAGCACTCTCACCACTGCATCATTACATCCCTGCTCCCCAAAACAAGCTTTTGCAAACCTGAACCACTTGCAATAGCATTAGCAGCGTCTTGTCCAATGACTCCAGCAATTTCTGGAACTGTGTTCAGGTATTTCTGGATTTCAGTCAGTGGTCGAAAACCACAGAGGCCTTCAAATGGTGTCAAAGCTGTTTTGAGTTGAAGCAAAATGAATTATTAGACAAGTATCATTGCCAAGCTACTATCTGATGCCTATCAATATAGACTAAGGAAGTTCAACAATAAGTCAAGGTATCTTGATTACTGGAACTTAAGAGGCCATTTTACAGTTCTGACAGTGATCAGTTACCTGGCCTATGATTGCAAGCCAGGCTAGAAGACCTTGCTCTGATACAGACCTCTCTGCTGTTCTTATTTAAATGTAAACTAGTTACCATTAGAACCACTTGATTAACACAACAAAAGCAGTGAGGTCTGTATCAAAGCAAGGTCACCTCCAGCCTTGCTGTCATTCAAAGGCCAGCACTGAGTGGACAACTGTAAAATGGTCTATAACCACAATTCTTACCAATGGCCATCTCTGGTTTGTGATTAGGATCTTTGTATATTTCAGGTCTCTCTTTATGAAGCAGAGTCGCATGAGATTTGTTTGGATGTGCTTGAATTGATAATGCCTTGTTGACTGATAACACTTTAAACAGGAACGGTAGTTTGCCATCAAATGTCTCTTTTACGGTGGGTCCTAGAACATCTACGTTTGCATAAATCCAGTCAGACAATAATATCTCATTTTCTCCATCTAGCACTGTTGATGGTCCATTTGGATGTGTTCCCATCCAAAACTGGTGAAGATGGAAGTCATAAAAAAATCAATCATCCAGGAGACGGAACATGGACAAAAAAGACAATAACAAAATGAGTGCTTGATTTTGAAATAAAATGCAATAAAAAGTGGACATCCACTCCTAACAAATATTTTTTCTGAGTAGTTGATAAGATCTTTTATGATGGTGAAGAAAATTAAATGGTCAAGGCTGCATACAAGCCAAGTAGCCCATCAGCCCAGGGCTCATGTCTGGCTTTTGTAGTATGAAGTGACTAGGAATATAATTCTACTCCCTGTGGATGGGATGCTAGTCCCTTACAGGGTTTCCCCCAGTATTAAATTCACTGTTTGCAATTTTGTACAACTGGGTGGAAAGAGATACAGTGAGAGTGAAGTGTTTTGCCCAAGAACACAACACAGTATCCCCAGCTTTAGCTCAAAACTGGACTGACTGATCCCAAGTCCAGTACAATAACTATGAGATCACCCCACCATCACACCTTCACAAACAATTAAATGTGTGGACTTAAATATGACTTTGTACTTTGCAGAACAAATTCATCCTTCTAATTGGCTAACTAAGTTGCATTGTATTTAGCTACCTATATGTAAATTAATTGGAATAATGCATACATGTCCAATGCACCCAATCAATAACGGGTCGCCAAAAGCGGTGATGGTTTGTGACAGGCCGTGATGACCCGCAAACAAGAAAAGATAAACAGGTGAAACAAGAGTAACAATATTGCTTGTTCTAAAATAATGATGCCACAAACATTTGTATAAGTGTGGAGGATAAGGCACAATTGCAGACATGTCGCAAACTGACAAACAATGACGGGCCCTCAAGATCCGTCACAAACAGTCATCAGTTTGGCAACCTGTTACGGATCGGGTGTATTGGACAACCCTCGAATAATGAAAGAAAAAGATCAGCCCTGTTGCTGTTGCTACTATTAAATACCTCAGAATATGGCTTGTCCTCCTCAAGCTTAAATGATGGACTATGTTGAGCAAGCTGGGCAACTGCACTCTTAAGGCCAATCTTGCCCCAGGCATAACATTGAACTGCACATTTTAACTCAACGACTGGTAAGAAAATAATTAATCCATGCATAAAGGATTAAAAACATCAGGCTTGCATTTCGGTACAAAGTAAATAATAAATAATCTTCAGCTTACAGAATGCATGAAGTTTGAGATCTAAGCTAATATAAATAAGTGCATATAGAGCAAGAGTGGCAATATTACGAGGAATATAAAATTATTGTCAAGCCCTACTGTCGTCATGGAAATCAGCATAATTTAATGTATAATTATTTCAAATTATCTGAGATAGTAAAGCTCACAATTTGAACCTCAAAATGTTTCGGTAAAGTTCTACTGAAACAAAAATTCTGTAACTATGATAGCTTCGTTTCGTAGCACAAGAAAAACTTTCAAAAACGGGAACTTTTACGTCTCACTTTGCGGTGAACTTTATGCTACGTTGATTGTTTCATCGACCGAGAATTGTACCAGATCGTACTCTCTGCGTTTTCCTCCAATCGTTTCTGAAAAAGCTTTGGCAAGTACTGAAATACTCTGTATTTTACAACAATGCACCAACCTCCACTGGAGCCAACTGGCGCAGCCATTATATCGCCGATTCCGGGGTAAAAGTGTCGTTAAAAATATGCCTTGTCAGAGTGACAATATTTAATACGTGGAAACTACGATCTTTGTCAGGCGTTCTATGTTTGGCAAAGAAGCGACAGCCTGGAACTTTCGACATCAACCACTCTCTATGGTAGGCTCGGGTGAGGTCACTCGAACCAAATTTGCTACCACAATTTAATCTCCCGATTAGAAGAGACAAGTTGAGCATCATTTTATTCAATTTAATATTAATATTATGGGCTTATTTAATTCTTTTACGCTCTTACGTTTAATAATTCATTTTTGACATACTGTTCTACGTCAACCCTACCCTAGTTAGTCTACACACTTCTCGGTAGACCTGGTGAAGAGGGCCTTGCGGAGCATGAGGTGGCTGAGGAGAGCAGTGCAAAGCGAGTGAGAAACGCGTGGAAAACAACGAATTATTCTCCTTTGGGAACAAGGTAAAATTGTAGAACCCTTCTTTACTGCATTTTAAAGATGTTGCGAAGGTATTTGCAACAGATTTCTTCGATCCTTTATCACCGTAGCCCTGAAACTGTTGAGCATGTTCGGTCGTTTTCCCATAATTTTCATCTTGCTCGATATCAGTCAACACAGATTTTAGTGTCTAGCAGAAGTGTGCATTGTTGCCGTCAAAAATTGGTTCCAAGAATGTTTTAATGCATGGAGCATGTTTGAAAAGAAAGGCTTAACTTAGGCAAACTGTTAAAGGAAGTATCCCTGGTGAAAAACCTTACAAGATCTTCAAAGATCTTTAAAGATCTTCATTAGGATCTTTGTGGATCCTGATGAGGATCTTGTAAGATCTTCGTCCATTTTCTCTAAGATCTTGTAGGATCTTTCTAAGATCTTCCAAGACCTTGCCAAGTCCCTGCAAGGATCCTTCAGGTCCCTGCAAAGATCCTTGAGGATCCTTCTGGTCCCTGCAAAGATCCTTAAGGATCCTTAAGGATCCTCGAGGTCCCTGTAAGGATCCTTGAGGGTCCTTACAAAGATCCTTGAGGATCCTTCAGGTTCCTGCAAAGATCCTTTAGGATCCTTCAGGTCCCTGCAAAGATTCTTTAGGATCCTTCAGGTCCCTGCAAAGATCTCCGAGGGTCCTTCAAGTCCCTGCTTGGAAGTCTCTGCAAAGATCCTCGAGGGTCTACAAGGATCCTTTAGGCTCCTGCAAGGATCCCTCAGGTCCCTACAAGGATTGGTCAGGTTTCTACAAAGACCCTTTAGGTTCCTACAAAGATGGTTCATATCCCTGCAACAATCTTTTAGGTTCCTGCAGCAATAGATTCCTGCAAGGATTCTTCAGGTCCCAGCAAAGATCCCCAAGGTTCTTATTCAGTTTCATAAAGAATTTATGACTATTGGATCTTTTTATTGCATATTGTCAGTGAGTGAAGGACCTATGGCTTGGAGATATTTTTAGCAAAATAAATAAGCAACACAATAACCCAAAATGACAAACTGTCACCAAAACTGAATGCAGTGGACATCTTGAGAGAGAGAATCGAGGTGAATTATTTTTCTGTAATTGAGGATACTACAATCAAATTCTTGTAAACAGTGTTTCTAAATTGCAAAGAGTGTATACATGTATATTATCATCACTGTTGGGCATTGCGGGACATTTTGCAGGCTAAAATGGAGAATCTGGCAGCTAAAATGTATTTTAGCCCACTGAAATAAACCAATGAAAAGTGAGAATCAAACAGTCGTACGGCTTAAAATAGCTTTAAAATGGGCATAAAACAGGGTTAAAATAGCCTTACAATAGCCTTTTAACAGGGTTAAAAATAGCTATTAAATAGGGCACATGAGAGCCACATTTAGCCATTCAACAATGAGATTTATGAAATTGCAAATGTGCCATATGAAATAAATATAAAGCCAGGTCAAAGGCCCAGAATTATAAAAAACAGTGACATTAAATCAAGAAGCAAATGGCAATTTAAACGACATAAGCACCAAAATACAATGACTCGCCAACATTAATTAACCCTCCATGCATATTTACACTAGATGAAAATCACACAATTTTTTGCCCGATATCCAAGGGAAGAGCCCACACTAGAAGTTAAAGACCAGCAGGAACATCTTGTTTCTGTCCATGATTTATTTTATTTGTGAAAATCGAAGGGTTTCTTTGTGTCATACAGATTTAAGCTTATAATGACATCTTTGTTCAAAGTTTCGCACGAAAGTCAAGACTTCTACACTGCATTTCTCTATGCAGTCCAACAGATTTATATATAATTGAAATATATACTGAAAGTGTCATCGCTCATGTTTGTGAATTGTTTTTCACTTAGCTTTTTAACCATGTAGTTCCGTGTACTTCAAGCGGCTTCAATAACTAGACAAGATAGGCACACAACATGTGATTAAAGTCATATCGATCATAAGTTTGTGTTCTGCTTTAACCCTGATGGCAACTGCTCATAACAGAAAGACGCGTTCAGATCAACTTCTATGGCATGCTTTACACTGTTTTTGGTTTACATGTAAGTTACGATTGCAACAGAGAAAAGCTGAAATAGACAAGAAGAAAGACCCAAAAGAGACAATTTATATAAGGTAGATCCAAAATGGCCAAGATCGAGTTTAGTGATACATTGTAAATATCATTGGAGTACAGATCATCAAAAACACCATTTAAAGTCTCAATTTAGAAGCCTTATGATTCTTTAAACTTACAATCTCTTGAAGAGCCAACAGATCCAGATTTTGTGGCTTTCAAACATCTTCAAACTGTCCTTCAAACTTCGTTCAGTGACCGTTGAAACGAGCGCCTTTCTCAGAACATTGCATCATGGGTTATAGCAAACTCGTCCCCAGGGTCTTATCAACAGTTAAATCCAAAATGGCGGTTCATGCAGTCCACCGAAAACTCGGCTTTTTCACTGAATTTAAAGGCCTGACACAGGCTGAAAAGTGTTCAGACATCATTTAAAGAAGAATATAACTCTTCCAAGAAACTACTCTTACCAAAGTTAAACTATCTACTTCTGAGAAGTATGGAATGCATGGTACTGTTTATGAAGAAGTCTCATGTGGCAAGTGATTGTCATCTCTTTCTCATTCAACCTGTGTGTTCCTTAAGGTACACTAACCGTTTTGTAATGCACGTTTCTAAAGGAAAACTGAATGTCAACATGAATAGTTGATTCAAGCTTCTCAAATGCCAGATTTCCAAATTAAACCCCATGTACTGTTGTTTGATAAATTTGTGATGGAATTGTAGAACCTATAGATTCATTGTTGAAGTTCTTACAGCCTAAAAAGCATGATTTGCACCGTAACAATTTAGTGATTACAACCTTGAATTGACGAATAATAAAAAATAAAATATATTGATATTTTATCACAAATACACGTGTACTTTGCCATTTCTAAATACTGTTTGGGTGCGGCTGCCTGGGATAAAGATCTTTTCAAAATCTTTGAGGATCCATACAAAGATGGTCAAAGATCTATACAATATCTTTAACACACTACAACAAAAAGAGCCCAGCAAGATCTTTGCGGATCCATACAAGGATCTTTACGAGAGCTTATTAAGGATCATTGTAAGATCCTCATAAAATCTTTGTAGATCTTTGAGGATCCTTGCAAAGATCTTTTCATAATCTTACACACATTAACAAAGATATCCTAGCAAGATCTTCGAAGAATCTTAAAAGGATCTTCAAGGATCCATACAAAGATCTTTACTAGATCTTACTAAAGATCTTTGTAAGATCCCCATGAAATCATTGTAGATCTTTGAGGATCCTTGCAAGGATCTTTTCAAGATCTTACACACAACAACAAGAAGATCCTCGCAAGATCTTTGAGCAATCTTAAAAGGATCTTCAAGGATCCATACAAAGATCTTTACTAGATCTTCCTAAAGATCTTTGTAAGATCCTCATTTAATATTTGTAGATCTCTGAGGATCCTTGTAAAGATCTGTTCAAGATCTTGCGAGAAGTAGAAAATAAGATTCTATTAAGATCTTTGTTAAATCCTTGTGGATCTTAAAGGATCCTTCTGAAGATCTTTGCAGGATCTTAAAACTGCAAAATCTTGAAAGTTGTCAAAGATCTTTGAGGATCTCTTTAGGATCCTTTAAAGAACCTTGAAAGAACCTAGTTTTTGAAGATCTTTGAAGATCCTTGAAGATCTTTAAAGATCTTAAAAGATCCTGTGAGGTTTTTCACCAGGGATTACAGGTGTGAAGGTGAAGTGGTTTAAGTCCTGTTGATTGGAGAAAATGCATCCGTGTGTGAGTTTAAGTGTTAAGTTGAAATAATTTCTTTTCTTTTGCTCTAGTACTTGACAGATCCATTGTTCGGAAACGTTCAGCATCGTAAAAAGATGGACAGACGACAACCCTTTAGAAATCAACTGTCTGGTTTGAACCTCTTGCAATTGCCTGTGGCTGGGAATGACTCGGGGAATCCCCGACAGTTCTTGGAGAATCTGGGGCGATTACGAATGCCACAAGTGCAAGGAACACAAAACATGAGTCGGGAGCTGTATCGCCAAGACAGCCGTGGAGAGAGAAATAGGCAATTCTCCGATAACTATTATGACAGAGAGCAAATGGCATCTAGTGATCGTGGACAGAGGTCATTGAGAGAAGCTGCCGAAAGTCACAACTTTGATAGGGGAGATTATCATTATGAGGATCAAGGCAGGCTTCACAGACTTATGGATAAAGAAATTTCACTGCGCTCTTTATTCCCTGAGGAGGAGTCTTCAAGGCACAGTGAAAGGCGTGGAAGAGAGGAATTTGACAGAGGTAGTTATCTTGCTTCAAGAAATAACCCACAATCAGAAATTTTTAGATCTCGCACAGAGAACCTTGGCGATTACTCATTTGAAAATGACAAAGGCTTGAAACTTAGTGTAATTGAGAGCAAGTATGGCAGGAGAGACAACACAGCAATACCGTGGTATGCGCAGGTACGTCCAAACTGCTACCTGTTGCCTCCATCAGATGATACAGATGTTCTGCCATTGGGTGTCAGGCAACCTGGGTGCCGCTCAGTGTCTGTAGGTGGCCTTCCCACGCTGGCTGATGAATTCATTGTTAGGGAGATATTCAATGTTTGTGGACCCATAGAGAAAGTCACTTTCAAAAGTGCTCAAAACAATATCAAAGCTAGGGCTTGGCAAGTGAGATTTTCCAGACATGATTCTGTTGAGAAAGCAGTCAAATTAAATGGGCACGTCTTGGTCATTGGAGATGGAAGTGACAGAAAGAACAAAATCGGTCGCTTTAATGTTAGTTATGACCAAGAAACAAATGATAACCACAACTTGAAAACTAACACTGCGCCAATGTTGAACAGACAGAGGCCAGGCTTGAAGGAGGAAGACAGGAATTTGAATTTGATGTATTATAATCGTCAGAATGTATTCCAAATTCTGGATCTCCTTCGTCATGACGCCTCTATAGTTCAGTCTTTGGAGACAATGGCTCATTGGTTTGAAAGGGGTGAATGTAATCGTTCTACAGTAAATGTTTTCCACTCAATGCTGAACACTACCCACAGTTTTGTCAAGCGGTTGATCAACAAACGGAAGGAACATGAGGAACTAGTAGAGAAACAAAAGAAACAAGCAATGGAACAAGGAAATGAAATCAAACAGCAATGTAAGTTATTTCTTAATTTAACCTTGCCTAGTTTCCCATCATTTTCAAGTAATTCACAAAGTTATATCAAATCCTATTGTTTTTTCAAATTACAGTCATCTTTTTTGTGAAATTATGTAAGAAGATTGTTGCATATGATCTTGAAAGTACTTCGGAGTAGTTCTTCAGGGCACTGCTTTTAAAAAGGGAAACCACTTGAGGGGTATGGATATTTCATGGAACAACTCAATTTAGCATTTGACGTTTGGTGTCAATTATTCTCTTGTCTAGCTGGGCAAACTTATTATTACAGTAATTAATTGTAAACTAATAATTTTTTCTCAGATGATGCTGTATGGAAAGTATTTGAGGCAGCCACTAAGAAGAAGTCTTGGGACATTTTCACAAAGGCTCAAAGAAAAACCATCTCCCAGTGGCATGCTGTAATCAGAAATGTGAGTAACACTTATTATTTCATCAGACAGACATTAAAGCACCCCACAATAAAAAGCACCAAGTCACTGCAAAAATATGACATCAATGGACACTCACCATTCTTTTTGTACATTGTATTTCATGACTATAGAATTAGGGTCGAACTACAGAATAGAGGGCCACTTTCAATCATCCACCAAATGAGCTGGCTTGTTTGCTCCTTTGCCATCCACTGCCGAGCTAAACGAGCCACTAAATATATAAACTTAGGACTTAAGGCATATCAGGGTCTGAAATTGCAACCAGATGGTGAGATCAATTGCAACCAATGCTACTGAGAATTGAGTGTTGGAGACCAGAATTTTGAGGTTAGGCATCATTAAGTGACTAACTTTAGCATCTTGAACCAGCGTTCAAGGAATTGGTTTTGTTTTGATTTTGGAACACTTTGTGTTTGGCTTCA
Source organism: Platygyra sinensis (assembly GCA_019787425.1). NCBI lineage: Eukaryota > Metazoa > Cnidaria > Anthozoa > Scleractinia > Merulinidae > Platygyra > Platygyra sinensis. Next base: position 35,607 of record JAHPZR010022035.1, read on the forward strand.
AGCAAGAAAATTGCACCTTGTCTCATTGAAGTTTTTAACTTCCATAGAAAATAATGTGGATCAAAATTGAAGTTTTGATTACTATTTAATGATCCCCAAAACAGTTATAATCCTGGCATTATAATAAAATAATCTATAGTGAACAAAAAATGTACAAAAATGTGAGGTGTTGATGGCTCAAGTGTTGTTTCGGGAAGCATTGAGGTTCTCGGGAAACAAAATTCACTGTTCCCCTTGGGGCCAGTCATTAAGTGCTAAGTGCATCCTTGGACAGCAATATATGGCTTATTTGAAGCACTTTCCGAGCTTATAAAGTGTCCCTTTTTTTAAGGGGCCTAGAGATTTTGACATTGGCATTTCAAACCAAGTTTGGTGGTTGTTAAAAACATTTTTGGATAAAAATGTGACAAATGCACCCCTTGAAACAGCATTCCATCACAAATTTAAAACAAAAAATGTTTTCTTGACTGTTACAGTACTTTTTGTGATTGAGTGATTGGGTGGTTTGTTGCAGAACATGATTTACTTACACTAAGAAACCATGTTATCCTTTCCGATTGCGTCTTTATGAATGATGGAATGTGATAACATGATATAATCTGACAGTATTTTTCTAGACATTTCATCTTGTGGTCATAAAATTTTAACATTCCCAAGCCCATCCACTATCATTACTTTCTCCCAGTTATCATCAGTTTCTTGAGTATCTTACGTCAGGTAATCTCAAGGTTGTGTACTTGGGCTCTTGTGGCATTCAAAAAGCCCAATGGGTTAAGAACTCCTCTTCAGATGTTGAGATTCTTTCTAGTAAATGTCTTGGCAAAGAGCGCAAGTCAAAACTCAAGTAAATGGAAATATTATTGTGCAAATAACTTCAGACAATCGTAGACAGCAACAAGAACATCCCCTCGTCTTTGGTATCGTGTGACCTCTTAGGCTCTATCCCAGCTCTAAGCCCTAGTGGTGTATGAAAAAACATGTTCCACTTTTTTATTTCATTCAGCCACTGGAAAATAACCCTTAAGTGACCTCTAGTCTAGTGAATAACTTTTCTGATTGGATGTAGTTTAAAGGATCTAGTTAGGATCTGGAATAAGGCAATATTCCAGTATCATTGGTAATCAGTAAAAACAACAAAGAGCTTAAATAGATGCATTATAATTATACAAGCAATTAGCAAAGAAAGCCTCAAAAGCATTTACTTTGTCAGGGCTCAAAGTTTATTTTTTGCTTTGGAAGCACTTGTGCGACCAGGTATGAATTTTTTAGGCACACTGCCGAAACTTTAGGTGTGCAGCTTCAAATACTTGGAGGAATATTCACTTGGAGCACCTACTCTAAAAGAACACTTACGCTCCAAAATGAGCGACTCAGGCTTTGTGTTGCAATATGGGCCAATTCTAGCAGTGTTGAACACAACGAAAACAAATGAAAGAATCAGGATATTTCACACAAGAGTTAAGCTTAGAAGTCGCCTCATTGAGTATTGTCACTATCCAGTTGCTTGTTCTCCTTCAAGTTGTTGCTTGCCTTGCCTTTGAAATTCTGTTCGTGAAGGTTCTTGATTTTTTCAACATGTGGGTATTCATGAGAACTACTGTAGCACGAACTTTGCTCTTTTGGCTAGCTTTCCGAGCTATAGAATTCCTGGACCAGCCTGTTCCAAAAGCGCTGGACATTTTTGTATGTCAGACAAGTGAAGACAAAGCTTTCTTCACAAATGGCAGCTTTCTGTATGCGAAGAACACAAGTTAATTGCATCCCCAGTCTCCACACTTTCCGCTAGGAGCGCCTAGTACAATGACTGCCATAACAACGTGGGATGAATCAAGTTTGGAGAATCCACTGGGAAATTAGGCTTAAAGGTGACAAATAGAACACACACCGATGAAAGAAAAATGGTGCAACTTTATTATTTGGTGCCTGGTTGTGTTAAATCTGTGTTAAAATTTATAATTGTGTAATTTTGAGGGGGGAAATTAACAACAACTTACTGCCTCGGAGTATGTTAGTACGGTCAGGTTAGTAAATACTAGAGAAGTTGCACTGTACTTTGGCTTTTAAGGCGCCATGGTGCGACCACACATGATTTTTTAGGTGCACAGCCAAAAATCTAGTCGCATATGCGACCAGTTGGTCGTTATTTTAGAGCCCTGTTTGTGGACTCCTTGACATAAAATGTCAGATCAGGAAGTGCTCGCACAGCTTATATATGCATATATACCCAATGTGGAAAATGTGAATTTTTATCACAAATGTAACACTTTTCAAGACATATGGTCTTTGTATTTTGTATCACATTGTGGTAAGTATTGGTTACAGTTGGTCATGCACTCCAGTAATGTGCTCTGAGCGTCATGGTCCCAAATTCCACCCTCAAAAAAGATCCATTGATGATGATTTGGCAAGTTTCGAGGAATTTGGATGGATTCAAAGGTAAGGAGTTCACAACAGTTCTCATTGATGTCATTGTGTGCCATTTCCCAGGAAATCAGATCAGCCCAAGAGGCTGAGATCCAGAATCGCGAGGAGGTAGGTATGGACTTGGATGATGAGGTGCCAAACCTCGGCGGGCTAATTGAGCAGCCAGCCCTCCAAACGGCAGAAGAAGAAGAAGAACAACAACAACAACAACCTGAACAAGATGAAAGTCTGTCACCTTCAAAGGCCAAGAAACCACGTTGTGATGCTCAGGCTTCAGGTAACAGTATAGGGTTGCCGTGCAGTATGCAATGATTTGCTTTTGAATTCGCAGCTAAACAAGGAAAGATGCTGAGTAAATTGTGTTTAGTTTGCATCTTTTCTTATTGTCTACCCAGGTAAGATTTTCCATAGGCTATGAACAGATATTAAACTTCCTATTGCAGAGTCCGAGAGAGTGCGGATAACATACACAGGCTAGATATCTATTAGAAGAACAGTCCACTGATACACCTTAGCTGGTGACACCTTGGTCACTTCCATGGTACATTATCTCAAAGCAGGGTTTCATACCCATGTGTCAGACTTGAGATGAGGCCTCTGCTCTGTTTCTTGCATCTCTATCTCAGTCAATCTTCTCGTAGCTGTTAGGTTCATTGACACACTCATTTGTATCTACTTAATGGCAAGCTTTGGATCATCTAATGGTCCACATGTCCTTGTGTCTGTTATAAACGCACTCTTTAAGCCATATGGTTGTAGAAGTCAAAGGAAGCAAAAGTGAAGCTTGATATGCTTTCCAGAGAATTACCTTTCACTCCATCACTACAGCTGTACATTGTACCTGCTATTTTGAGTCTGCCCCTGCTTGTTAGGCAATTTGCCTTTTGCTCTTAAGTTTCATAAGTATACTTTGATTATCCTGGGCATTCTTTCCTTGATTATTGCTGATCAGTTGCACTGTTATCGTGTCCTTTTGTCATATGACCTGTGTTTGTAGCCAATATAATGTGCTCTCTGATTCACTGGTACCAGAGCATTGTTATTCCATTATGCCCACTGGCTAATTATGGGCCAGCAAAAGCCAAGCAAAACACCATAAAATAACTACTTATTAACCTTGAAGAACATACAGTCTTGCGGGAAAATGGCAAACCTCAGCCTCTCAATATTGACTGTGCTATCGCTTGGTCAATACGGTAAAGTCTTTGTTTGAGATTTTCCTGTAAAGACCACACTCTGGGTTAATAAGTAGTTAGCAGTCATGAGTCGAGTACTTCAGCACCAGCAGGCTTGCTTTTCCTTTTGCACCCAAGAATTGTTAATCATAAATATGGCTTATTGTTTCCACTGTTATTTAATTGACCTCAAAATGAATCAGGATCATAAGCTGGCCACTCCTTTGGTAGACCTAAATCACAAATGGTTGTAATTTGGTTTTTAGTATTTGTTTGTGGAAGCTTCTCATCTATCTTATCCTTCACCACTCAAATGTCTTAAACTTGAAAGCCACATCTGGATGTGTCTTCCATATCGGAATTTAATATTCATGGCATGGGCTATCTGTTAGCACTGTTTGTAAATGTGTAATGGAATCTACATATGACTGTTTAAATTTATATTGTCTAATTTATTTATCTTGCAGAATCTGATGCAGACTCTACTGATGCCCTCAAGTTAGAGAATGAGAAGCTTCGTACTCAAGTTGAAAGCCTTAAGGGAATTGCTGAGCAAAACACCAACCTAATGTGGTCCATGCAAAGTTATCAGTACCAAGCGGATTTGGCCAGACAACAGTACTGTGAAAGGCTGAAAGAGAAAGATCACGAGGTAGAATGCTTTCTTTCAGTCTCGTGCTGTTCTTGAGGGTTTCTAAAGAGCATTAAACTTTTAGAATCTGAGGTTTTGGTTTAAATTATGGCCATTGTCCTTGATCTAGTGTGCTCTAGGCAAGGTGACCTGCAATAGATTAGAACCTTGTACGGGTAGCAGCAACACTCCTGGTTGCCCATTATTAGAAAGTGATGCAAAGCAACACTATGACTTTCGTGATTTGGTGGTGCTGTGCATCAAGGACATCAAGGAAATCTCTCTCCTAAGTTATGAGTTAATGTAGACCATGATCACTATTGAGGTACAGATGTATATAAGAAGATGAACTATATTATATTCACTTCATTGTTTTCTCTGCTTATTCATTGTACATTCTTTTCACTACTGTCAGATCAGCCGCCTGCAGCAAGCTGTACAGTACATAAAGCAGAACACAAAAGATGCAGGATTACTCACTGATCTAGAGGCAAAGTGTAGGAAAAAGATTGTAATTGCAATCATTATACGTTGAGTTAAATCCCATTTTACTTTACAACAAAGTATTTTATAACTCTACTGAGTCAGATTGTATTCATCAAAGATAGATGGCATGTATCACTAGAGATCTGGTGATACATTCTGTATAATGTCTTTTACCCCCGTGAGAAAGGGAGTTTAGAATGTTGCTGGAGCCTTGTCTTGGCTAAAAGGCAATATCAGAATCACGACACTGAATATAGCCTGCCCTTGAACATTCACCACCACCACCATATATCTCATTTTGCAAACCAGCTGTTTTGTTTGCTTCATGTAGCTATCAGTGATCAACGCTTTTTACCCGGTGCATCTAATGTCTTCGACAACGCCCCCCTTGCCTGCTCTTGCTAACTTCTTATCTCCAGTGTAACTTTCAAAGGCGCTTTTGCATACACCCTTGTCACCCTTGATAAACGGACCCAGAGGCCACTTTAATAACAAAGAACTGAACTTTGATTGCAGACTTTAACATCCGATCAACCGTCTGAACTGGCAAATTGTGGTGGAGTTGAGCAGTGATCATCAAAAGACAACAGATGAAGTGGCTGTGAAACATGAAGAAGGCACGGAAAATTATGCACAAGAGATAAAGGAGGAAATCATGGAAGATGACGATGGAATGAAAGTTGAGCAGATTACAGAAAACCATAATGAACTTGGTAAGGAAGAGAGCAGTGAGCAACTTGGTGGAAAAGAAGCAGAGAGTGAAAAACGAAAGCAAAAAAGAAGAGAGTTCTCTATTGAGTAACATTGAACATCAGGTGAAGGTCAATGAAGGTGATTTACAAAGCGAAGGTGATCCCATTCAGAATGAAAACACTGAATTAAGAGAAAAGGCCGTTGAAGAGAGCAGCGCACTTGCAGCTGTAGTGAAAGAAGATGAGAAGTCAACAGAAGACGTAGAGAAGCCAACCGAAGGAAAGGGGACACCTGTTGAAGAGGACAAGCCACCGGAAGACGGAGTGAAGTCAGTGGAAGAAGGGGAGAAGCCCGTGGAAGGTGAGAAGCTAGAAGAAGAGGGTGCAGTGGAAAAAGCGAAGCCAGAGGAAGATAGTGCAGTGGAAGAAGTGATCCATGTTGACGAGGAGGAGGACGATGAAGAGGAAGGATGCGGTCGATTTGTACAAATAGATGACGAACAGTTTGAAGTTATTGACGACATGGATGAGGACAGCGATGATGATTATAAAGAAGCAGTCACTCACAGTCCTTCCAATGAAAATGTTGAGCAAATGAACGAACCGCTTGCAGGCAAAGATGATTCTAAAGAAGCGACTGATCGCAAAACTATAAATGAGAATGATGAACAAGTGAACGAGCAGCCACCAGACAAAGATTACAATAAGGAGGCAGTCACTCGCAGTCCTTCCAATGAAAATGTTGAGCAAATTCCCGAGCAGCTCGCAAGCAAAGATGATTATGAAGAAGCGACTGATTACAACCCTTTGAAAGAACAGGACGGGCAAGTGAGTGAGCAGCTTCCAGCTGATTGGTCAGTTTATCAACAAGATTACAATGCGCAGTATCAAAATTGGCTGTTATCTGGAATGGCCAATTATGGGCCCATGGAGCTTGGACCCACTCTGGTCCGCCTCTCTGGCGAGGAGCTTGTGCTGGTTGGCATAATTTGCTCCTACCTGCAGCTGTGCCCCTCTGGTGCCACAAGTGGAGAGATACGAGACCATTTGTCAAGACAGTTCAAGGAACGGAGGAAAGACATAGTGGAGAGACTGCTGTCCAGTTTGCCTGTTTTGTTTAGGACAGGCGAATCAAGTGGCAACACCAAGTGGAAGTTTTGCGGATTTGACATGTTTCAGTCAAAAGAGTGATCGATAAATGTCTTTGTTCTACTTCCGCTCGTCGATGAAACTGTTGCTTCTAGTCGTTGGTGAAACTTAAGTTATTATGCTATCGCGTGTACCTGAAATGTGGTGTAGGCGTATCCCGGCGAGACACGTATCAGCATTAGTTTAAACATCAGGGCGTATTTTATTTTACTTTTAAGGTTTGCCTGTAAACGAAGCCATGTAGACCCGCTATACATTGTATGTAAGAAAATATGTTGCTATTTTGAAGCATGTTACCAGTGTAAAATACCTTGTAAATTTGTCCCTATTTTATAAACGAACTTAGAAATTTAAAACAGAAACGTACGCACTTCTCAGTGTTCCAAAAGGCACTAGGGCTACAAAGCCCACGTTTAACTTAGTCTGAAACAATCTGGTTCTAGGGATTCATTTGATTCCTTTTTTCAAAGAGAGAAATAGCCAGCGTAAGTGGCGGTTTATGCGGGGTTTCTCAACAGGCTTTTGTGGCGTGGGAAGAGCGACGAAGGCGAAGCCGCGAGAAGAATGTTGCCGAAACCGCCAGCTATGCAGGCTAAAAGAGAGACGCCTGGCGTTTGTTTTCCAAATTAAGATAGTCAGTGCGTCAGACTGAGGGGCCTGGGACTCTGACTTGATACACGGGACAAAAGAACTTAATATATAACCGTTGGAAATATCTGATATTTTCCTCTGATGCTTACATCATAGTCATTATCCTCTTCAGAAAAAGATCTTCAAGATCATAACGATTGGAACACGATCCTTTTACTGTTTCGTAAGAGGTAAAATTAAATGTGTTAAGAACGTTTGATTAAGTTTTCAGTGTCTGAGCATAGTAGTCATTAACTATGGTCTGAGTTAGCTTTGTAACGAACGTTAGATGTAAAGTCAAAATTCGTTAGTTTAGCGCTGTTGTAATATGAGTAGATTAGTTGTATGAACTCTACACTATACCTTGATTAACTTGCCGTTAATAAATTTTAGAAAGGCTCCAGAGTTTGTGGTCTTGTTTCCGATGTCACTCAAGTCGAAAGGTCAAAAAGTGTGATTTATTTACTTTTGGAAAGTCTGTAGTACTTAGTCGTTCAATAACTTCAGCATGATGTCAAGAGCCTGCTGTTGACGTCTAATTTGTAGTGATTGTAAATTTACCACGTTTAATAAAATGTTGCAATACCACAACAAGGATTTAATTACCAGTTGAATATATGGAAGTCTATATATTTGAACTGCGGAGAAAGATGCAAGGATTTAAGTACCGTCGGTTATTCTTACTGAATTGAACATATAGGCATGTGACAGAGGACATTTTGAAGCCCTCGGTCACAGTTTTTCACTACACGGACAAGCCATAGCCGGGAAATAACTTATTTATTTTCCCCCCTCTCAAATCGCTTTCATAATTAACAATTATTCACCGAAGTGGAGGTAAAGATCTACCACTTTCACCGACACTGAGGGGAATAATTGTTTTAGTATATACCACACAAGCTGAATAACTAGCGGCCAAAAAAGTAACTTTATTTGTGATAACGTACCGACAAAAGCCATTTTGTTTTTCTTCGGCTGCTCGGAGGTGAATAGTACTTGGCTAATTACCTGCGAGCTAGCCAATCAGCGCGCGCGAAAAGTACTATTCACTTGTGTGGTATTTAACAAATAGATTCCATGTTGCCGTGCGTCTGTTCAGTAATAGATCACAGATGACGTCAAAATGTGGTAAGAACAAAAAAGTGGCACACGAGGCGTAGCCGAGTGTGTCACTGATGTTCTTACCACATTTTGACGTTTTCTGTGATCTATTACTGAATCAGACGCACGGCGACATGGATGTCTAGTTATAGCACGGAACTAGTCAAGTCCAGGTGCGCATTCCGTTGGTTGGCGAGTGGCGCGAATAAACGACAAAGGACAAATAGAGGAGGGGCTTTGTTAAGGAGATACTGTGCACTCATGCGAACCATTGAAGTCATGTAGGCTTGGTATGTTCATTTTACTCTGTTAGATTGATATCCGTCTGCCAACTAAAAACCATAAGCTGAGAAAATCGACGATCATGTTACGGGGCCTCTGTTGGTGATCTATCAGAGGAAAGCGGTCACGGGACTTTTTTCTCTCGTCTCCCTTTTTTTCTCGCCGTTTTAATTTTCACAGTGCTCTCTAGTTAACAAACACCTTGACCAGGTTACAACTCAACAGAAGCAAGAGTGTTGATTGAAACTACATATATTACAAATTATTTTACTCTGAATTTAGGCATTATATACAAGCATAAATATATCATCTGTGCTGATAAACCGAAACTTCAACTTCACGAAATATTGGAATTGATAGTGCATTACACCATTGGGCTATTTTCTTGTACGAATTCTTACAAAAAAACAATTAACCACTGGAGTAATTCGACAATGAACGATGTTTGACGATTGAGTATAATCTCTACATAGCAATAGCCCATTTCACGGTTAATTTTTCTTATTTGCATTACAATGTAATCCAACGTGGATGCGAGGCAATTTCGGGCTAAAACTGCAAAATAGCCCGAAATTTCCTCACATACATGCTAGAATTTATTGTAATGCAAATGAGAAAAGGTAACCGTGAAAAGGGCTATTGAAAGTTGAAGCTTTGAATTGATCAGTTGCTGACATCTGCATAATTTACAATTACTGAAAACTGTATATTTTAAAATTGAAAATCTTCCTTCATAAAACGTACAACTTAGTAGAGTAGGTCCTTCAACAACTTTATATCTATTTTTTATGCAAAAACCTCTCTTTTAAGATTTATACAACTCTTGCTGTGTGTACGTTTGAATTTTTTGCCATCAACTGTTTGTCATAAACATACACATCATCCGAGCCCGCTGATAATCGAATGCGGACTATCCGATTAGAGCCATGTAGCCTGGCCTGCCATATTTCACCGAACCTGCTTCGTACAAGACACGTGATCAGTTGGAAGTCCTGCTTCTTCCAGCGAGAGGTGTTCTGATATTGACGAGTACCTAGAAAAAGAGATGATCAGTTCCAAAGTCATTAACCTGTTGTAGTTTTAAAATCAAAATGGAGATAATCTTCGAAATCAAATACGCCACATTTCATTTTCAGTTTTTTCATATTACCGTATAGAGTTTATCGATCATGTACATAACGGTGAATAACATTAAGGTGGCTGAAAACAGTTTCCAGTACTTTCCAAGACTTGGAGTTTGATGGGTCCGATTATAACCACACTATACCAGTTGATGCCAAAATCATGGTATCAACAAACTGCCCAATCATCGGTCAACAAGTTGCTGTCAATTTTGTGGCACGATAGGTTACCATAGGAACAATATGACCTGCTAAAAACACCCTTAAATGTAGCTTTAAGCGCTGATAACTCAAAACCGAGCTCGGTGACCCCCATTTTTATTATCGAATTGTAATCAGCATGATAAGATGCAACTTTTTGCAAAGTTTAAAAAAATTATACGAAGGGGTTTCAGAGCCACCTTAAATTTTCGAGCGCTTAAAGCTAAAATTAAGAGTGTTTTTAGCAGGTCATATTGTTGCTATGGTAACCTATTGTGCCACAAAATTAACAGCAACTTGTTCACCGATGATTGGGCAGTTTGTTGATACCATGATTGTGGCATTAACCGACAAAGAGTGGTTATAATGACCCATCAAACTCTAAGTCTTGGAAAGTACTGGAAACTGTTTTCAGCCACCTTAAGACTGTATATTTGTCACGTGGCTCATCAGGCAGACGCTTGTTCCGGTTTCTGTAGCGTGAAGGGACTAGGAGTATTTCCACTCCTCCCTGGATGGGATGGACTAGCCTGCGATGGACTAGCATCCCGTCCAGGGGAAGTAGAAATACTTCTAGCCGCTTCATGCTACAGAAACCGGGATAAGCTCCAGCAGTTATGAGCCAGCCTTGGCTCTAAGGCTTCACTGGATAGGATACTAAACCATCGCAATGTTACTCCTCCCCCATTAAATTCGCTGGTACCCATGTATACACCTGGGTCAAAAGAGGCACTGTAAGGCCGATTAATATTTACACGGTACGACTTTGTCGCATACGACAAGTTTACGACAGGCCTACGACATGAATTGTTTCGTGTAAATCAAACCTACAACTCGCTTTCGACTGTTGTGTACGCCAAAAAAATTGTCGTAGGATTTTAAAACATGTTTTAAAACGCTGCGACAATCGTAGCCGAACTCTATAGAACATACGTATTTTGTGACAAATTTCTACTGAGTAGGGGACGAAGGAGAAGTTTTCTTCCGTCAAAATGGCGGACGAAGTTGTTGACTGGTTCACATGAAGTCGTTTCTCGAAAAGTACGGAACGGATTAAAGCGAAAAACATCTCGTTAGAAAGTTTTTTCAAAGCGCAGGACAGCTAAAACAGTCTATTATGTTTGTTAAGAACTTTTTCGCTCCGTAAATCCCGGTGCAAACTTTTGCATATTTAATTTTGTAAGTGAAAATGTCGTTCGCGTGTAAATGGTCCCAAGTCATATCGTAGGCCTGTCGTAAGCTTGTCGCATGCGTCAAAATCGACCCTAAGAGTAAATTGTCTTTCCCAGGAACACAAAACAGTATGCCGCTGGCCAGGGTTTGAACACGAGCCGCCCGGCGCCTCCACGACCAGAAAACACGAAAAACGTTTGGTTGGAATAAATTCGTCTAGACTATTCTTATAATTCAACGAACTAACCTGACACACTTTTATCGCAGACCACTTGAGATAAATGCTTTACATTTCTTGATATCTCCCTTCGTCGTTTGTAAGAAATCAGTTTCCACAGCATGAATATAATCGCAATGAAGCTCAGGATAATTATCACTACCACAAGATGAGTCCAGATTAACAATGTTAAATGTCTGATCGATTCTTTAATATCTGAAATATGGAAAGAACATTATGACTGACTTGATAAGAGAGATTCGAGGAACTCCACTATGCCCTGTTCTATTTTCTAGGAACTACATCTTCTATACTAACGCTCTGTTGGTCAGATATGTGGTACAGTTTCCGCGGTGAAGGCTTCATGAAAGTGTTGTCAGTTGTATTAGTTGTATTTTAGCTGGACAGTTTCTCTGAAAGCTAGATCAGTGGCTGGCACCCAAGACCTTCCTTTTTCAAGAAAAATTTCCCTCGGTTTAATCTTAACTTCCTACGACTGGCAAAGCTAACGAAAAAAGGTTCTCATGAAAATGAAAGGGATATCATACATTAGGGTGAAACGGGCCCGGTGAAACACGCCCAGGAAGTCGACAAGTTTTTATGCGAAATCAAGATAAATTGAAATCCCGTGTTGGTCGGTTCAGCTATAAAAAGATTCTTACCTTTCATCGCGCAATTCTTTTCCGTCTCTTCGCTGACAAAAATAATTACATCTCGGTTACATTTGTCTTCTGTACAACAGCAATGATAGAGAGCTTGCGAGTTATGGACACTCTTTCGTTGCCCGTTGCATACTGTCGAGGCTGCGCATTCTGGGGCACTTTGAGCTATACACCCCTTCATAATAACATTCAGTCCGCCATCTTTGTTCTGACCGAACAGGGCATAACAAGCTGGCGATGAGTCATGTATGTGATCGCACTGTTGTAATGTTGAACACGAGGTGTTTCCAGAGGCAGCTGATGTCTGACATTTCCGATCGTATGATTCGCACATTAGCGACAATCCCTTGCTGGCAAACGCTGAAACGAAAAAATAATTCTCCAGGTCACGCTATATAAGGGTATTGTTTGGTTTTTAAAGAGAGCTCAATCACACAGCATTTTGACTTCTTTTTGCACTTCAAGTGAAATTGAAGGGTTTACTAAGATGGAAGTACGCCAAAGAGATAGTAACAAAACATTAACGCCCTGGCAAACGAGGGCACATTGTTGCGAACACATTGTTGCTCATGATGTTTCTTGGGCGCGCAAACGCGCGGGACACAAAATGAATGTTGTGTTTCCATGCTGCGCAAACTGGGAAACATTTGCCGTGAACACAAAATGTTTCTGAACAAAATCAGAAACATTTTTGTGTCCCGGACACAAAATTTGTGTCCGCAATAAATGTTGCGCGCGCGGGCAAACGGGGAAACATTTGTGTCGGCAACAATGTGTCCTTGTTTGCCAGGGCCTTAAAGGATTAAGGAACTTGAATAATTTAGGCTAAATTTTTAAAGCTGTACAAACCTTGACATTTCTTTTTAACAATTAGATTATGAGCTCGAGATTTCTATGAGGCGATAGTTGATGAGGCCGAAGGCCGAATCAACTATCGCCTCATAGAAATCGAGAGCGAATAATCTAATTGTTTTAGTAGAATTCTAACAGAAATTAACAAAAATAACGGTTTCCTATGATTTTTTCCACGCATTATTGGACTTTACGCTTAGACAAAGTTGCACGTATTGAACTGTCCTTGGCAAATTTGCAGTTGTTTACGCGCGTACCCGCTTTCTCAATATTTTCTAGTTTTTAAAGTCAAGAAACCGTCAATGTGCTTCTTTTAGTTTTCTCAGGAATTTAATTACATGTTTACATCTAAATTTCCTTCCAAAACCTCGGAAAAACTATAACAACATCGCATTTCGAGGAGGACCGGCAGCCAACTGCACTCTAATGGCTGATAGTATACGAGTAGCTCAGCCAATCAGATTGCAGCATTTGCATTAGTATACTAGTAGAATTCTACTAACAAAATTTAGTCTAAATCTATGCTTCACTGTTTATAGCAAACACACTGAAGAAAAATGGTTAGGAGAAACTTTCTCTGTTAGCCTGAAGACCTCCAGGCCTCCAGACGGATTTTTATTTGTTGTTCCACACAAATCCGTTTGCCCTCAAAGGCGTGGATGTATAGCGTGTCGAAAGATGCAAGTTAAAAGAAGTGGTAGTAAGAGAGCTTGATAGCTCTTTTCACAATTAAACTTTTTCATTTGTATTACAGAGTAGTCCAACGTGGGCTGGTGCTCGATATACCAAGTGAATAGCAAGTCTCGAGTTACGTCACAAAGAACACAACAATGATTCCTATCCCTTACACAATAACACAATAGACTTCACACAATAGAACGAGACAATAGTGCATATATTGACTTGGTATGTCGAGCATCACCCCCAACGTGGATGCGAGGCAAATTAGGGTTGAAACTGCAAAATCACCCGAGATACGTCACTCGCATGCTAGATTATATTGTAATGCAAATAATAGTCTGAATTTCAGCCGTCTCTTCCCTTTACCCCGAGTGGGGCGCCCCACGCGGGGGTAAAGTCAGACTATGCAAATAAGAAAAGTAAAAGTAAAATAGCGCAGATCGGTTTCTGGAGCATGGAAACCAACCCAGAGGTTATGTTCCTTCTTCAGGCGCGTTTTCACCTTGCACTAGTAAGTTGGAAAGCTCTCACTGTAGCTTTCACAACTTCACGTTTTTTAACGAAAATTCAATTCGACTTCCTCTTCACGAACTTGCTCATACTTACAGAAAATGCAGATCCACAATACCCAGCCGTGTCTCATTTTACTTCATCCTCACTCTTAAGCCGCGCTAATTAATAAGAAAGATGAAAAGAATTAATAACAATGTTGTTACTAATGTTATGAATTGTATCAAAGTTGTTTGTCTTTTTACCTGAGGACAGTCGAGTTGTGACAGGGAGAATTTTCCTACTGCATCCTGTTTTGTCGCATATAGATTTCATATAATTTACTTACTCGTGTTAAAATTTAAGTCATCATTAGTATTTACCGAGTTCAAACATTGAACCAACCATTTCAAATGATTTGTTGATGAAATTCTCGAACTGAAATTATAAAAATTGACACACAGCGCCGGGTCTTAAGACATTGCGCAGTTGCTAATTTCTGTTACAGTCAGTCAACGTTATCGCAATCAAAATTTAGTTTTAAAGAGATGTAAGAAAATTGGGCTGTTTCTTTGGAATGTCCTTTTCTGAAATTGGTAGCTGTTAAGAGCTAGGATTAAAGTAAATTCGTTATGTAAATCGCGAGGTGGATATCAAAAGATTCGTATAAATAAAATTCAGCCGGTGTCTGGTTTGGTAGAGAAGAGGGTTTAAAATCAGGCCAGCTGAAGGTGGCAAAAATAAATTTGTAGAACAGGTGAGAAATACATACTTAGAATAAGAATAATTATTCATAGTTTCGGAGCTTACTGGGTTAAGCTTTGATTCTTACCTAGTGTTTTGTCAGAGGCTCCAAGATAGATAAAATATATGTTTTGATATCATTGTCTCGTTTTATGTGAAAACATGTCTAAGCATTAAAACATAACTGTCAATCAATCAGAACTAAGCCAATCAAACGCCAGCGGCACTAACAAAGGATAAAGATTTTATGTATTTATGAAAGAGAACTGTAAATAATACTGATAATAACTTGTTGCTTTAGTTAGAAAATGTCAGAAGTTGTTAAATGGTTTCTATGAGTTAACGAGTGTAATGTTTTATAAATGAGGAAATGTTTTGGGTGAATAATGGCTTAAACATAAAATATTACACTGTTTAAGTTTCTAATTTTATATCTGGCGTATGGCCTCCGTCGGTCATGATGGTGTGATGACACTTAGGTTTCGCGACGACTGAAACCAAGAACATTGGCGGTTGGCATTCAGAAAAAATCGAAACGCTAGATATCAAATAAGAATTTCTGAGCATCTTGCCGCTTTTTAAAGTGGCAGGTCCAGATGCTTTTGTGAAGCAATTAGTGGCCATTAGTTGAGACTTGTCGCGCAAAACAAATAATTGCAGAACAGGTAGCAAAATGAAAGAATGTTATATCGCAGGTGGTCAAGAGAAAACCAATTAACTGACTAGCAAATTAAAACACAGACAGCCGAGGTGTTTTCCTTTCAGAAAAATATCTCTGGCAGTGTTTTGGTAACAGCTAGTATATGTCAACTATATTTGTTTGGACGAAGAGCAATTTTACTTTGCTAAACATTAAGAATTCAAAGGAGAAAAAAATCGGTTATTTTGACATGTACGATGTAAAGCAACTGTTTTTCGTATATGATCAAACAGCCGCTCATCTGTGTTTACATAACCAAGTAATTATAAAGAAAAATTACGCTCGATGAAAAATATAAGCTTATGAGCCAGGGAAATTTAATGAATAATAAAATGGGCAGAGCTTTTCAAGTTGATTAAAACTCGACTCTCTGCAATTTATAGCTATTCCTGAAATAACAAACTAATTACTTTGTAATTTTACTTCACATGGAAACTCTTTCACTGATGAAAATTAAAATTGTCACTAATATTAAAACCGGAATTTTTCATTCAGGTTGAAAAGTAAATAAAAGCTCTCCAAAGCAACCGAGCGAACGGATCATAGCTGAAGATAGCTGCCTTTAACGGCTCAGTTCAGGATAACATATATCCGAAACCTTCGACAAACGTGTTGCTAAAATAACGCTTTTTTCATGTTTTTTTAACATTGCAACATTATATTGGCTTAGCGTATCAGACGCCAGTGCGGCACCAAATGTAGACTGCGAGCAGTCTCTCTTTTCTTCGAAAACTGCGGAAAAAACGCAAAACAATTATGGGAGCGTGCACACAGTCACGCTGGCACTTACTTGTTTCGTGTTCTTCTCGGCCCCACGGATTTTCCAGGAAAAGAGAGACTGCTCGCAGTCTACACCAAATGGTATAATTTTTTAGTCATTTTGGTTTGGGATAGGGAATCGATTTTCGCTATTTTGTTCTCAAAGAGTGTCTGGTTTTTGCACTCTGCATTAGGTATGTTTTTTAGAAGAAGCTGTTCTACCCAAGAAAAGCATATAAACATTCATAAAAGCATACGACATAAAGCATATAAGACACTTGGTCTGAACTAGGGAACTAATTCCAAGCAGGTCTGAAACAGGTCGGGTCTTAAATAGGGTATCGGAGATTTTGTCAGGCCATAAATAGGGTAGCAAACATCGCAGATTTTCGCCATAAATAGGGTGAGAGTTTTGGGAAGAGAGCCGCACCCCCCAATTTTTCTAGGAGTAATCCCCCGGTTTCTGTTCCTCTGTTTTGCCAATCCGAACGTTGTTCTCAACCTTTCTAGAGCATGATCGACCCGTCAAGTAGGATCCAATGGCGTAAGCAGATTCATTTCCAAGTTGACAACAAGCACAAGCAATCGAGAGCTAAAACAAACCAACAGACCGCGCGCGACACTTTATACACAAGTTGCTAGTTAATTGGAAAAAACACAAGTTCAGTTATACCAAACTACTGCAGACGAAAGAAGAAAGTTTCCTCCGAGCGAAATTACAGTTAGAAATATCTTTCCATACTCGAGCCTATTTTATTCGCAAGCTGTAGTTTGTACCAGCTCAGAGTCACCGAGCCATGCAAATTAAAATAATCAATATTCCATTTTTCAACCGCAGTAGAACTTTTTAAACCAAAATGGCTATTAAGAACAAATGTTCACTTCGTGTTTTTTTTTTGCTGACCAGGTTTTTGCTCAATATCGTATTTTGTTAATACACGTGGATGTTAATCTGTCATGTTTGTAACTGTTACAATGCCTATGGGTGTTAAACTGTCAGGGCATTTATTATCTATCAATTTACGAAACCTCAACTCAAATTGAGTGATTAAAACCCAGCTTGTAGGTCGCCTTCATGTCAGTTGGATTACAAAATTAGATATACAAGAATCGTTACCGGAAAGTTCTCACGCAGCTTATATTTTGAACAAAAATGTATTTAAGACTCCTAAAAAAAATTAAGTTTGAAGAACTGACCTAACTCCGTTAAAATGCCTACTTACCCACCTTAATCTGAATAGCAGTAAAAAGGAAGTTCTCAAATACCATTTCAACAAACTCAGTGAACTTGTGTTACGTTTATGCACGGCACGTGAACAGCAGATTCCTTGAATAAACAAGCAATATCCTCACTAATCTATCCTACTCCACTTTCAGGCACTCAAAACAAAAATAACAAACAAACTGCGGTTATAAACATATCGAGACAACGCATGTTGTAAAAACTTTCATTTAAGAACTTGACGTTTCGTATGCTCCAACATACATCTTCAGAAGTAACGGTTACCTAAACTACAATAACTTTAAACACGAAAGCTAATACCAAATAAGGAAAGCAATGACATTGAAAAAGTAAATGAAAATAAACTGACCTAGTTAAGTCTGCTGGAAAAATATAAGTGGCTAGTAGAGAAGAAGTTTCTCACTGCCACTCGACATTTTCAGCCACTTAAAAATTGCAAAGTTAAATCCGGACATGCTAAACATAGTCGCACGCGTGGTCGCCAAAATATAGGCCCCTTTGGACTTAATGAGGCACTTGAGCCAGCTGAGCTGAGACAAAGCTGCGCACATATTGATTTTGACTTTCATAGGCTTGATTCACAAGAGCTTGGACGATATTTTCTAGTTCTTGGGACTTGAAACTTATAACGCTCAAAGGGTGCAGATATTTCACGATGTTTGTATCGCAGCACTAAATCTCTAAATCTCTTATTATACATAAGATGAAGGATTAAAGAGGACGCATCAATTCTCTGTGACTATGAGTTTCGCGCCTAAGCGCTCGTCACACAGAACTGAACAAAAAAGTTCTGTCTGACGAGCGCTTAGGCGCGAAACTCAGAGTCACAGAGAATCGATGCGTCCTCTTTAATCCTTCATTTTATGTATACTTAGCTCTGCTACCACAGCATTGAGCACTTTATGCCAAGGTAGACTCTACCTCCACATTTATAAATCTCTTATTATAAACATTTTGGTGAGGAATTGCTGCATTTTTACTCTTCAGACAAAATCGCAATAAAAAGTATACACGCAACTACGTACCAAAAGTAGAAAATAAAGATGGAAAATTCAAACTCACCTAGTACAATTGCTATTCAGCCTTGCCTGTAGCTTTTAGGCCTTGAAGTTATCGTACTGACAAAGCATATTTATGAGGCGTGGGCCTTAATTAATACCTTAAGAAATTTCGTTCTCGGTACGCGTGCATGCATGTATAAATTATTTTCCTCCGTACGAAATTTTTTTTTCGGCTCACCGCGAGAGAGTGAATTTCTTTTATCGGCAGTGGTCGCGTGCATGATTTTTATTTTTGGTTCAACAATACTTGAGGGATAGTTGTTTTGAAAATCACCCAGTCTCCATCAAAATTCAAATATTCCACCCCTATGTACAGTTTCTATTGTCGCGTTTTCATTTGATGCTTGTCTGACAGGTGTGCCTGTTAATCAAACGGGATTATTAAGCGAATCAAGCGATGCCTAGAAAGGACTAGAGAGTACCTAGAGAGTGCTTGAAACACAAGTATTCGGGGAGCTTGCTGAGGTTTAAGTTAATTTCTTGTTCGGTTGCCTCACGGCTGTTTCCAGAGAAACAACCGACTTGCAAAATTATTTTTTACTTGCAAGGTTTGCATGATCAATGGAAATACTTAAATCATGTCACTGATGTTTGTCAGGTGAAGGTCAGAGTGCGCGCATTAGCGTGAGTTTCGCCTGGTTTCCGTTCGAGTCAAGGTGAAACCATAGTAGTTAGCAAGCAAGCAGAACATTCTATTAACTCCTGTAGTTCGCCGCCACTTTTCACGCCAGAGCAAAGCAAAACTTTCTGAAAAGAAAGTTTTGCCATTTCGATCTTCATGCACACACGTTCCTGAGCGAAGAAACAAAACACGAAACAAAACAAAAAGTGAAGCGTGTTGAGGCTGATTAAAGGCAATTGGGTTGTGAAAGACAGTTGTGTTTGCCTCCCACGCAAATTTTTGCTACGTGCGTTGCTGCCCAACTAGCACTCAACTACTCTTCCGCATTTTAATCAGCTACAGTCGGTTATGTTGGTCCAATAAAAGGTTGTATTGTTGGACTTGAAAATGTCTGTTATGATAGTTAGATACTGAGGTGGCTTATAACTCAGACAGTGCTTCGAAGATTTCAAGATATATGCTACAGACATGTAAAATTGAAAGCTTGAGACTAAAAACTTTTCTGTCCCAGTTTGATATATTCAGTCTTTTACAATCACGCAGTCATGTATGATAGCATCCACACCTAATTGGAGGAGGAATTTGAATAGGCCCACTGACTGTCTATGCTAATCTGACACGAAAACGAATATTTTCACAAACGCACTTCAAACCGGAGGAATTTGAAAACGCCGGCTTTTCATTATCGTGTGGACGGAAAATATTTGGAAACGAAGCTTTACGAAAACGAACGATAACCACGCTTGCTTGGAGACACATCGGAAGAATACAACCGAAGAATATCGACCTTTCGTCGTTTTTGCCAGTAAGGCCCTTGCTGAGCGTGGTTTATAATACTAGACCAGTTTCCCCATACTGTGCTCACGCTGGCTAATGAAACATGTACGATCAACCAACAACAACAACAGAAAAAGTGATTTGTTTAGTCCAGGTAAAGTTTCCGCTGACGATACAAACATGCACCAAGCTCGAAGCGCGAAAACAGACCAAAACAAATGACCACGTGCGTGCAGTCTTGTGCGTTTTATTCCAATTCTCTGACTTTGTAATGAAAAAAAATATATATATATAACAGAAAGTGACAGGAACTGAAGTCGGTTAGATTAAGAGTTTCACTAAGTTCACTCTTTTGGCGATAGCAACTTTCAAATTACACGTACCTTCACGTTCACAATGATATTGCCAGCCTTTATTTAACAATGACAATTTTAGTTTTAGGTCGCTATCGTTCAGTCGAGGATTGTTTTTTATTTCGTCTGCTTTAATCTACGCCCTTGAAACACTTTCCTCGCAGTTAAAAATTTTAAGTCCTTATAGACATGACGTGTACGAGGTGGTTGATGTTTCGATGCATCCTCTGCTTATAAGTGTTTCTTTTGTGGTTTACTCCCTCGTGTTTGAATAATCTATGTATTATGAATGATGGCATAAATTAAAATCTGTTCCAAATATCGCCTAGCTTATAACTTTCCAGAGTTAGTCTCTTCAACATTTTAGCGAGTCTTAATATTGGAGGTGAACTTCCAAAGCGCCATCAAAACGTAACCGCGCGAGCGAAAGTCGCTGAGTAGACACACAGTTTAGCATTAAAAACTCAGTTTTTTTTTCGCTTTTCACGTCAAGATTTACTTCTCGTTCCTAAAGCTCGTCGTTTTTTTCTCACGTTATTAATAACGTAGTATTGCAGCTGGTTCATGTTGGTAAAGGCCTTTGTTACGGTCATGGAAAGTGTTATTAATGACATCGTCTTTTATATAAATACCTGCACGTCGTGAATTTAAAATCGTAATGTTTAAGGTGACTTTCCGCGGTTTTAAGGGAGTTAAAGAGCCCCAATTTTAACTTAATAACTCAAATATTTTTCACTTTTCAAATTTTCCTTTTTTACATCAAAACTGCTAGTGTCCAATCTCCCCTTGAGCACTCGGTCGTTCATTTTGTCTATTTATTAAGTTTTTTTGTTTGCTTGTCGAGGATGTCGAATAAAGACTTACGAAAACAGTAATTAGAGAAAGAGAAAACATCTTGGAACATTTAACAAAAGATTTCTAATGGCTGGGCTCTGTTTGCTCCCTGGAAACAGTTGTAAGCCACCTTAAAACATTGCAAACGGTCGCAAATTTGTGGGCACGATCCTCTCTCAGTCGACAGAGCTGCCCAAAACTCGGATAAGAAATAGCTTGCCGTGTTTTGAGTTGCAACTGATCTGTAAAACGGCTAGGTTTAAATATCTTGTGTCATTGTCACTGGTATTCCCTTGTGTCAGTCAACTTTGTTTAATTCATTAAATTTTGTAACTATGTTCTAATTAAAAACCTCGAACAAACAATTAACCAAACAGCCAACAATGACCTAGAAATATACAGTTTATTTATGGGAATTGGATGTTAGATAATTTCTGAGAAACATCATCATTGTAAATTGTATCTTTGTAAGGAATCTTTCCATAACATTTTTACTTACTGGCAAAGCAATCAACGGATAATGTGGTTCTGTCAGCCAGGAGGAGCGCTCTCGTTTTAATTCCCCTTACATTTTTTCTCTAAATTTTCCCCCAAAGATTAAAAAAAGGCCGTGTCAAGTAGAAGGTTTAGAAATGTGTAACTGTATCGAACATTAAGAATCCGAAGGCAGCGGCGCTTTCTAACCTAGTTACTTTTAACAGATTTCATCACTGAATATTTTCCCGGCTAAGATCCAAAGTTCGCAATTGACCTCTCAGTCTAGAACGAGACCCAAATGCAGAGCTGTTTATTCTCAATTTAAAGTCAAAATGCCACAGTGTGTTTTTGAAGCTTGCAGCATCCGGGTTTACGATAAATTTGAACAAAGTATTTTAATAATTTGTCGATCACAAAGAGACATAACATCCTTCCCTACCCAGGCATTCAGTGACCAGTCAGTGTAAGCAGCTGAAAACAAAGTACATGCACACTGCATGGGATAACCTCATGTTTATATCCTTTTAAACACTGGGAACAATAAAGTTCGGATCTTTTTAGTACCGTGTAAACATGAAATGTTTTAAGGTCCTGTCAAGAAGCGTCTTTTGTTTGGAAAGTTTCCTTGCAAGGACGCTTTTTACCGCGTCACATCGTCTGCCCATGGTCAGTAGCACAGAAAAGATCGTTTGCGAAAATTATCTGTTCGGGAGTCCTTTAATCCCCTCCGATTTTCTCTAGAGAACTTTCGCCTCAAACGTTCTCGGTATGAGAAATTATCGGTAACGCCTGCTGTTTTCGGATTGATAAAAATGCCATTTTGGTTACCGAGAAAAGGTCGGCTACGTTTTTTGGAAATTAGGTAGGGCAACAGCTGCTAAGATTTTCGGGACTGATGGACAACCAAGCCACAATAAATTCGAGAAGACTCTAGTTCTTCTAGAATAAGCGAACGGATAACATCCTCATAGCACAGCTTAAAATTTAAAGCACTCCAGATGGCCTAAAACAGCGTTTTAATTAATGCCTTTGAGAGAAATCTACCGCTGGTTGGCCCTATATCTTGCAAGTTCTGCTTAACAGCCGTAAACGTTAGTGGAAACCTGTTTGTTGTAGTAATAAGAAAGAACAACACTGACCGATCTTAAAGTTCACTGATGATAAGGAAACACGACTCACGGACTTCAATAGGCAGTTTGTATCCCGACTCTCAGAAAAATCGTCAAAAAAAAAAACAGAAAAACAAATTAGTGAAACATTCTCAGACAAATTCGATCAATGAAAGCGAACAAGTTAACACCAATTTTATTCCAAGCAACGAACCGCCAGTCCAAATAGCGTCCGAACAGAACCTTCTAGCATGATTTAGGTGCACTTTCAACGAAATTTATCAGCGGATGTCAGAAATCTATAAGTACTGGGTGCTTTCTAAAATAATATTTTCCTCTCTCGGGTTTGCTTGTTTTCACGGTCTGGTCGAACACCTCTTTGAAAACGGAGTCTAAATCTGGTCGCGGCGTCGCAGGTTGGTGGTGATTTCATCACCCTAAGATCATCTCCTTTCCAATTTCTTTAAACAGCCCTAATTTTTGGCACCTCTCAAGGAATTCATCGCTGCAGTAAAATCGGATCAAGAAACCTTTTTCTGAAACGATCTGCCGGAAAAGTGGTTACAGCGTAAACAAAACATGGCTAGATGAGTATTGACAATGGAATCATGGAAAGCTAATCATCTACAATTTTTGCCCTGAAGTTACAATTTTTGACCGGGAGTTACAATTTTTGACCTGAAGTTTCAAAGGGAAATAATATTTCGTCGTTTCATATCACCCTGTAAACTTTCTTGGACGAGAAAATCTTCGAAGCTGGGGTGCACTTAGCAGTTTTGCCAAAACTCATTAAGTGTACCGAACAACCATCTCAAGGCGTCGCTACCCTGCTACATGCGACTGCTTCGAGCTATTCAACTTGTCAAACCGTTTTCACTGCGAGACAACTTAAGGGTTGACACCGACAACTGCAACGCAAGTCTCATGAAAAAATGATACAAGTTTGGTGCTAACTTTCACAATCAGACAAGCAAAGGGCAATGTGAGAAAGTTTTAAGCGTAGAATTTTGTTAACATAACATGTGCATCTTGTAATATTCTTGGTTTCGCGATGCCAAATTGTGTTTAAAGTCTTTTCAAACAAGTGGTACGGAACATGGTGAAATTTTCAGCTTCTGAGCAATGTGGGAGTTGTTTCGCAGCACTCCGTATTTTCTTCCCAGTCTCAATATATCTGACTGAGTTGTCTATGACGGTTAGCTATGCGGTACCAGACAAATCGTACTGTCTCTCAGTCAGTCTGCGTGCGGTACAAAACAAGCTAGGTTACTCAGTTCACTCTCCTGGTTCCATTTAGAACGGCTTCAGGACTGAAAATGTAAAAACTTGTCACCAACCTGAATCCTTCTTCGAGGTGTTTTAAACTCCGTCAGTCGTTCAACGACAGCCAAATGTTCAGCCACAAAAAGGAAAATAAATGTTTAAGTGAAACACCACTATTTAACTGCTTGTATTCAATACCTGATGTTGGATACTTGTCACTGTCAATCATATCTTGAAAGAGCTTTCTGGAAGCCATGTTTATTAAAACTGACGTGGAATCCAATCGCATCTTAATATCTTTCCACATTTTGTTCCAACCAGTTTGTCATAGACAATGCTCTATTTTCTGTTCCCTCAATATCAGCTGAATTTAAAGGTGATATGTCGAAAGTGTCACTAAGGTAAGAAATAATAATAATAACAAATAAAATAAAAATAAAATAAAATTGAGTGCATGTAGGGGCGGAGGAGTCTTAAGAAGGCCAGTGCAAAAAGCGGGAGTCTGTATTATTGAAATTCTGTTCATATTACGTTAGATTATAGACACGCAGATTTTGATTTTTTTTTTTCATATTAAGTCATGGCTTTTGCAGTGAATAAACCGACGCAGGGAATCCGCAAGCCTATTTGTTTATAAAAGACTTCTTCATACAAAGTTCTTAACAACCCAACCCCCAAACCTTCCCATTGTGTTGTTTTGGCGTTATAAATAACATCAATATTTCAAAGCGCAGAACACGCGTGTTGTTGAGATGTTTCACCTGCTGAACAGGATACTTGTAAAGTTCAGTGCCATCTTCCCTCCTCTATAGGTCGAAGACAATGTTATAGCGACAGTGATTTCTCTAAATTCAGGCCAATCTCTCTAATCCATCCCGATTTTGATAAATTGAAAAAACGTTTGATCATGGACCATTTAATATCATCGCCGAATTTCGATGTTTTTATGGGGTTCAGACGTCTTGCTGACATGCAAATGAATTGAACCCGCCAGTCATTGTTTACTAAGTGTTAAACCATCGATCGGCTTTGAAGAAAACGACTTTTAATTTGGTGACAAAGACAAAAGTTTTTTCACACTACTAACTTCAAATTACTGCCGTTCAGAGAAACGCATCATCGATCGAGAGCGTTTGTGCTTTTAAGCAATTCTTTATCTCGGCAAAATCATTCCAAAAACCACGGAAAACTCGGGAGCTCTTGTGTCAACAACGGCGCACGGAATTTTGCGTGCGCTCGCGTTTGCAAGCCGTTGGAACATGCGGTTTTGCATGTCAGGCAAAATCTACAGACAGACCAATATTTCCCAGTAATGTTTATATATCCACCACGTCCATTACTAAAATATTTTTTTTCTGGTGTTTCATGATAACAGACTAAGAATGGATTTTAGTCGGTCTTTCCCTTGCATTCACGGCCATTTTTCCATCGGGTTAATTTGTTTGGACTCTTCCATATGGACAAAATGAGCGAAATTGTTCCAAAGCTAGTGGACGATTTCAGAGAAAGAAAAAAAAAAACAATTGACCATAAATTCGTGCATTTTCCGTTGTATTTACCATAGCACGGTTTCAAAATGTCGGAAAAGACTGAAGTCTTTTGTTTCTTTTGAGGAAAAAAAAATCATTTTTCCATGCGCTCACGAGTTAACTTGTTATTCTCGCTAGCAAGACGCTACACTTGTATGCCATTTCTGAAAGGAGCACCTTAGTGTTTGCTCACTGGCGAGACGTTTTAGCAGGTGAAACTGAAAGATACAAAGAATGGCTGTGACCACAAATTCGTTCTCTTTTGAAAGTTCGAGACTATCCAATTTGTCATTGTCATTTCAAATCTTGGGCCTGCCGGTCAGGCCGGTAAAAAGCTTTATACGACAAAAAGGGAGCAGCTGCCTTTACCTGTGCGAGCCGGAGAAAAGGCAGGAGTTCAGTTCTTGTTTACCAGTCTGTTCTTAACTCCAGGCTTTTTGCCGTTTGAAAGCGGGTGTATCTGATAAGAGCTGAAAGCTAGCTTAAGGGTAAATTAATATTTGGAAATTTTTAACAGCTAAAAAGTTGTATTTTTGACGATTTTCTCTCCGCATAGGAACCAGTTCATGGTCTAGCTGTTATGAGAATATTGTCGTCAATACAGTGGAATCCCGATTTTTCGAGCCTTTAAGGGAAACGAAAATTGGTTGGAAAATCGGAAAGTTTGAGAAATCGGGGCTATAATTTCAGTGTCTGAAAAGGGAGGGAACGACTTTTGGTTTGAGTTGTCGGAGGTTCGAAGAAATGAGGGTTCGAGAAATCGTGATTCCTACGCATTTCAAGCCTTAACAAGCGTGCACATATACATATGTTAGTGTAATGCCAAACATATTTTCGAAATTTAACCTTTTAAATGCTAAATTTTAAATTCATCACTAACGCCCAGTTTAGACGCAGAATTTTTCAAGAACCTAATACCTTGAATCAAAGGCGTGAAAAGTCTAGCGTCCGAATCAGTTGCCAATAGCTACTTGAATTCTGAACGGCTTAGCCGTTATTATTATCTGACTCAGCAGTGAATTTCGGATTTGGAACGAATCCAAAAACTCCAAAAAATCCGGTTCAAACTCCGTAAACACTAAAATCATAGTCTGCGACACGTGCTCACTCAACCTTTGATCTGCAGAAGTGCATTGTCCCAATGTTTGTGTTGATTGGCACTTCAATTCCCGCTAACTCAAACAGTGATCAGACGATCGCACGAGGTAATAAGCCATTTATTAGCTTCGTCACTAACTATTTGACGCTCAAGCCTGTAGACCAGATATTCACCCTTAGTAACAACTACTCTGTTTATCTTCGGACACCGGCAGTTACAATGTAAAAATTGAATCAAAAATAACTGAAATAAAGGATTTTTTTTAAAAAACTTGAACTGTACTTTCTAATTATCGTATGATTTTCCAAGGATAGTTTCTACGTGAAAGTGGCCTGTTCCAGGCTCTGGGTCAGTGGGGACGATCGAAAAAGCGGGCGGGCGACAAGCGGGATCCCGAAGATTAACGAACGGGCATAAAGTTCTTTCGTTTAACATTTTTCCGAGGTCCCCATGTTGACAATAGGATCAAATCTGAGCCACGAAATCCCGACCCAAGTCAACCCCAAAGACAAATCGATTGGGTGAAGTTTTTCTTCTGTATAAAGAAACTTAAATCAAGTCTCAGAGATCCTTTAGGACATTCCCAGATTTTCCTCCGTCAAGCATCATCCATTCCATCCGATTTGAGCGATTTCAGTAAAAAAATATACCACGAAAGTTAATGATGAAGCCAAAAAGTGATTCATTTTTAACTATACGTTGAGTCCATTATCTTTGCCAATTTTAAGGTAAGCGAAAATGAATACTGAAAAGTTCCATTTGATTTTCAACACGAAAATTGGCCGTCTTTTCGAGTTGCTCTAACCAAGGACAAGACTGAAATTCAGGCCTTGCCCTGGCTCCCCAACTGTATGCAGACATGCGCCGTGCACTATTTCCTTTGCAACGTCGGCCTTCAGCTTCGGCTGATAACCCTTACCTCGACCTTGATTATTCTGGATATCACATAAAACCTCATCCAATAATTGGGAAAAACAACAGTACTAAGCTACAACTATTTAAAGCCCCTATTCTTTCTTATTTAACTTATTCGCACCTTGTGAGATAATGCAGGAAGGTCTCGCATATTTTTAGGTATTAGACTCCAGGTTTTGGACCAATGGATCTGATGGAATGCTTGCCATATGTAGTCGTATTCAATCTAGGCCAGGCAGAGGTACCATTACCATGGCACCTCTGTCGTGCCTGCGACAGCAGAAAATTAGAGCGTGCACAAGAAGGGGCACTCAGAGATATTTACTGCGAGAGATCATCAAGTTATGATGAATTACTGAATATGGCTAATCTGTGCACCCTGCGTAACAGACGGTTACAGGATATGGCTGTTCTGGATATGGCTTGATTTCCGCTGATCTCTCGAGTACGCGAGTCGGGTCTACAAGTGCGCGAGCAATTCTTTCTTGAACAGTGGCTAGTAATCGAACCTATTCCATTTTAAGTGGTATCTTTTAGGGGTATAATGAGGCCCAAGCAACGTCCACATTAGTCTCCTTTAGGAGTCAAGTTAAAATTTTTCGACGAGCATACCTTGCCTTTTCATATGGGAGTTCCCCCGGTTTTTTTCTAGGAGTGAAGAAATGAAATTGTCCCCCCACTACAACCTGGAAAATAATATTTCCCAGTTACAAGTGGTACTATGATCAAATCGTTACTTCTTGACTTTTGAGGTGTATCACATAGAATTCCCTGAAAGAATAACAACAACCTTTACGGTTTGCAAACATCTGCATTACTTCGGGAGAGTGAAAAAATGTGTAAAATGCGATGACTGATTACGTCGTAGTACACTCAACCCAATAATACACTTGGCAGGGCAAAAGTTCTACAGGAAACACACCTACCAGCATATTTTCGAAGTCAAATGGCGGCTATTGTGTTTATTATCCTTCAAATCATTTCACATCTGCCGTTTTGAAAATTGTGGAATATTCTCGGATATTCCCCGGTTTTAGATGGGGAATATTTGGTCACATGACGCGTTTAGACCAATCGAGTGCGAACAAAAATACTTGATAGATTATAAAGCAGGATGTCTAGACAATAGACATGGCTTCTGATTCACTAATTGTGAGTATGGTTATGGTAATGAGAAGCTGGAATTGTTGTTGGTAACTGACGTTTTGACAAACTGAGCGGAAGTCATCGTCGGAAGTCAAATGGACAGTGTGAAAATACATTACACCCAATAAAGGCAAGTGGTCTTTTATGTACCAAAATACAACGCAACTTTACGTTCCTTTCTCTTACCTTTTATTAAAATAAACTGTTATATCTTGAAAGTATCAATCAAATAAAAATAACAAGAAATCGCTTCACTTCGGTGGTTTTCTTTTCACCTTTGGAACCGGTGCATTCGGATTTTCTCCTTTGTAAAACTCTTTCAACAATTCCACAGCAGTGCTGGCTAAAATACCGGGAATACACTCAAATGGTTTTTCTAAAGTGCTCGATGGGTTTTTCTTGACATTCTCGAACTTCGACTGGGTTCTACTGCATTCTGACAATCTTGAAGGGCCTCCATTGGGCTGATTTGTGATAAACTTTGCCGAGTTTTCCTCCTCATAGGGCAAAATTATCTGAGAAGATCTTAAAGAAGCGTTCGTGGAACTATTCTTTGAAATGCAATCTGATGGTGTTATGCTATTAGCTGGGGTGCCCTGTGCAACACCCGATGAAGTGTCAATAAATGTACGGCAAGATGTAGAGCATGGTAATTTGTTAGTGAAATGTGTTTCAGGAGAAGTCTGTAGTGAATTCACAGATGATTTGATGAACTGTTCATTTACAGAACACTCTGATGGGTTTCCAGCACAATTCAAGGGTATTTGCTGTGGAACTCTTGAAGTACTTATGGAGTATTCATCTGTGTGAATGTTTAAAATAGACCCACAACCTCCAAATCGTTCGTTTGCACAGCCAAACACTACTTTGGGAACACCTAAATATCTCAAAGCTGCTGAACACATGATGCAAGGCTCAACCGTCACGTAAAGACAACACTCTCTCAAAACTTCCTCAAAACAGAGACGTCGCTTTTCACACCACAACTTCACTTGATCAAAGGCCACTAGTTCTGCATGTCTTGTTGCATTTTTGGTTTCATTTACCTCATTTCTTCCTGTTCCAATAATTTTGTTTTTGTACACCACTATGCATCCAACAGGTACTTCGCCCTGTTTCAGAGCATCTTTTGCCTTTCAAAGAACAGAACAATATTAGTACAAACATGGGAAAAGAATATAAAAAAGGATATGTTTCCTGGTGAAGGTAGTTTTTGTAGCAAAATTAAAACATACTCTTTGGAAAGATACTGTTATCATGAGCATAACCCTCCTGCTTCTACTTAACAATTAGATTTTGAGCTGAGATTTCTATAATTTTAAACAATAGAGTGTTTATGTCTTGGAACTTTCAGCTGATAGTTGCCCCATGGAAAATTTGATGTTCTTAATACAAATATTTGCCCGAGAAGCAAAATGCCCTCCTTTAGGTCCTCTTCACTTGGGAATTTTGTTTACTTATTTGTTTCTAAATGTTCTTTCAAGACTTCAGAAAAATACAGGAAATGCTGCAATTTTATCAACCACACCAAGCCAGTCTGCACGCTAGTGGCTGATAGTGTGAAATGGCTTAGCCAATCACATTACAGTGTTTACATCAGTATACTAATAACACCAAGCCACTGTCCACTAGTGGCTGATAGCACGAAATTGCTCAGCCAATCAGATCACAGCATTTGCATCAGTACACAAATAGATCTTCGTTGTTGTGTCCAATGAGAACAATGGTCTGAATAAGCATAAAGTGCTGTCTAAATGGCTGGAAGTCTTTCGCTTATTCTTATACCCAGATGTCCCCACTGGACAAAAAGGCAACATAAGAATAAGAAGAACGCAAGGTTTTGATATTCTTATGCTTATTCTCAAGCTTATGTCGGGCCGAAGGTCCCCACTAGCGCATAATGTAAGCTGCTTATGCTTGTGCTTATGAGCACCGGGCTTTAGCGACCTCTCTTGAACTGTTTTAAGAAACGCCTGTTTTGATTACAACTGCAATTGGCTAATCTCTTCAAGGATACAAAGCTACAGATACGATTTTCTCACCAAATTTAACGCGGATTCCATCCACTTTTCATCGTGTCCTCCCGCCATCTTGTTTGATCCCAGTCCTCGCTCTACCTATTTTTCTCAATACTGCGGGCTCATAAACAAAAGAGGAACGTGAAGTTGAAGAACCGACTTTTTTCCTCAATTCCTTCCTTTACTTCCTTTTTCTCTTGTTCCTGTTTTTCTGTGAAAGGACGTTGACGTTGGAACAATCCAAATATCAAGGTTGTTTGAGCGGACGGCGCTAAAATGGCGAATGGCGAAGATGTACGATTTGTTAATTTCATTTCATTTTGCTATTTGCATACTATAAAATAGCCAACTTAGAAAATATGTTTTTAAAGGTTTTTTTTCGGGATTTATGATCACTCTTTTAAACTACGATGTCGTTTCTTAATCAGGGAAGAAAGCTGTGGGGTGGACGGTTTTCTGGAAAAGTGGATCCAGAGATGGATAAATTCAACGCCTCCATTGGATTTGACAAAAGAATGTGGAGGGAGGACATCATGGTAATGACAGAAATACTGAGCGATATTTATAAACCAGTTATTAAGTATTTCTTAACACCTTTGATGATCACAAGATCTATCCCAACCTCATCGGACAGATCAGAGGTGGCTCACTGGTGAAAATGCGCTCTATACATGTACATACTCCACGGAAAATCACTGGAAATTCTGAGGGAGGGGTAGGTCTCAAAAGCCCAAAAACATGTAAAGAAAATTGTGAAGCTAAACTTGAATTTCAGAAGGGGTGGGGAGTATAAACCATAAATGGCTCCATGTGCAGTGTTTGGACGTTTTTTTGGAACAACATATAATCATTTTATTTGTAATTCCTTTGAAATTGTTGTGCACCTTAAATTGTATTTAAATATTTTCTTTTTACTTCACTTACTAAATGCTTTCTTTGCTAAAAGGGAAGTGAAGCATATGTCAAAGGAATAGAGCAGGCTGGCTTGGTCACCAATGATGAAATGAAGGAAATCCTGAGTGGTCTAGAAAAGGTCAGTGAGTAATATATAAGATGTGACATGTGACCTTTTGGACCTGTTGAAGCAAACTTTTGTTTCCTGAGAGGTCTGCTTAGATGATTGATGGACACAAAATATAATATGGCCAATTGAGCAGAGTTTATGTATTACTTAAAGGCACAAAAATGACCAAACAATTCAGAGAACTGTCAAAGTTTTGTTGTTCACTACAGTTGATAAGACTAATTTTGTCTGAGTCAGTATGCTTTGCTTTCATCCTCAGGTTAAGGATGAGTGGGCTAGTGGAAGTTTCATCCTTCAGCCTTCAGATGAAGACATTCACACAGCGAATGAGAGAAGATTGAAGGTATGCTGGAAGTTCAGAGGTGGCAGGGGTCTCAAATACAAAAATTAGTTTTTAATTAGGAAAGTTTAAAGTCAAGCTAAAATTTCCAGCGTGTTCTGGGGTGGAGTTCCAAAGTAAACAGACATTTTGTAGAGGGGGTATTACTTATCTGAGGCTATTTGTTTTTATAGGAAATCATTGGAAGTGTTGGTGGTAAACTTCATACTGGCAGAAGTAGAAATGACCAGGTATATTAGCATTGACCAGTGGTATGAAAGTATCTTATATCTGGTATCCGATACTTTAAGAAGTGTCACTGATATTATGATACCTATTAATCTTTAAAATTTCTTTTCTTTTTAAAGGCTCAAGTGGATGCAAGGTAAGAGAATGAAGTCAGTAATTGGTTCCTGAAATAAGATACAACGTACTCTGCAAAAAACTCCTTCTTTTCAAAGTTTACTTAACAGTTGTTTTCACATGTCAGCCATCATATTACCTGTGAAGGTAGCTTCCAATAAGATTCTTAAAGAACTACTGTTACCAACTGACCCTTGATGTGATCACTGTCATAATAGATTCTAAGGGGCTGGGGAGAGTGGTGTTAAAGGTTACCGTTTGGTTATGAATTCCGATTACTTAGGCAATATGTATTGATTATTTGTCAGAAGAAAATAGTTGCTAAACTGAGTTCACCTGTTCATGTTCACTGATGTATCTGAGTCAAGATTGTTCACGGTGCTCTAAGCAATTTACAACTTAATTGTGGATTTATGTTCTGAAATGGTAATACACTGCAGAACTCTGTTAATTTGACCACTGGCAGGCCAGACAAATCTGCCTGTGTATTAATAGAGGTTTGCAGAATTAAAGGGGTTCTAATTATAAGGAAACAACTTGATATTGAACTTTTCTTTGAGCCAGAATAAAATGGCCATTGATAATAACCAGGTGACTGTATTAACAGAGCCGTGACTGCGGGTGGGGTTCCATTGAAATGTCAACCATATATATAGGCATGCAGTGGGTGCAAAATGCATAGCTGTTGTCTCTAGTTTGCACTCACAATAAAATTTTGTTCTCTCACTTAATGTAGGTTGTGGCTGAAGAATGAAATCCAAACTCTCCATTCACTGCTGCTTGAGTTGATCAAAGCTTTTATTACAAGAGCTAAAGTGTAAGTTTGCATAATTTTATTACTGGCCCGTCCTGTGTCACTTGAACATCTGTTAATTTAACACCAGTCTGAAACAAAATGAAAACTAAAAAACTTCATGTGCCATACACAAAACTTTTAATGATAGAGACAAGTATATTTATGTATTACGGACCTATACTATAGAAATGTTCTCCTAGACAGGCTGTAATAATTAGGAATCAGTACCTTTGCTCTGATATTAAATTTCAATTTGACATTTTGTTTTTTTGTAGTGAGATTGACATTCTGATGCCTGGTTATACTCATTTGCAGGTGGCAGATTCTTTTTATATTTTTGTCAGAAATATTTGACTGTAAACTTTTTGAAATTGTCAGTTCCTCTCCAGTACCTATTAATTTTCATTGATTTTAGTATTTTTTTTTGCGTGTTCTTTCTTTTTTCAAGCGTGCTCAACCTATCAGATGGAGTCACTGGCTCTTGAGGTATTGTTTATAAATTTTATGACCATTGACGAGTGATGAAAACAGACATTTCGTTTCCAAGAAATATCCCAATCTCCCATAAGAGTGCTAGAGATCCAAAACATTCTATAATGCTGATGATGTGAGAAAACAGTGATGGGTGTGATGTGTGGGATTGCTTGTTGTAGGGTTATCATTTCTGTGATTCAGGAAAAGGCGATCAGGGTGATGCATGGACTGAATCATATCTGTCAGCATCTTGATCAAAACTTGCTTGATATCACCATCAACACTCAAATGACGGCTGGTTGATAGTTGCCAGAGTGTGGACTGACTCATACATATCGATCGATACAAGATCGTGTGTCTTTGAAAATTAGTTGACTCTCAATGGACTGTCAACTGAAATGTTGATGGAGTATCGATAGAGATGTCAATCAAGGGTTAATTGAGATATTGATAGGGTATTAATTGACACCCAGAACCTCTGTTGTAAGGGTCAAAAATAAGCATGCAATAAGAGGCATCTGTTTTCTTAGGCTATCAAGCACTTTATGAGAAAGTGTTAAATACTACATATCTTTATTTAGCATTTTTTTGTACTCCAAAGTATGCAAATAGCTATTGCTTTACACCCTTTCAATGTGCAAAGAATCCTGTGTCTGATAGCAGCCGGTACAAGTACAATTTTGAATAAATTACATCATAGTTAGAGCTTGCCCACAGGGCACAGTTCAGAAACTGGTTTACTTTACACTCTGTCTTCATAGGCATGTATGACATGCAAAGTGTCATAGCTGCATTGTTTTCTGCACATGTGCATTGCAATCTTAGTGGAATATGTTAAAGCTATATCATCCTACATTCCTAGGCCTGCAATGCACACAAAGCACCACAACTACATTGATGCCCTTGTCTAGTCATGCATTACTGACAACATGTATTAATAGTACTCTATCATTGATTTGATGTCACATTTAAAAGTTTGAGGCTGGTACTTATCTCTGGTTTCTGTAACATGAAGCAACTAGGAATATTTCTACTCACCCCCGGATGGGATGTCAGTCTATCGCAGGGTGATATACTCCCCAGCATTAAATTTGGTGGTACCAATTTATTCATCTAGGTGGAAAGAGGCACTGTGAGGTTAAAGTGTCTTGTCCAAGAACACAACACGATGTCCCCGGCCAGGGCTCTAACCTTGGACCACTCAATCTGAAGTCAAGTGTACTAACCATGAGGCCACCTTGCCTCCACAGAAATTATCCTGCTTGGATCTTGCCCCTTTCTGTTTGCTAGGCTGGATGTAGGCTGGAGTAAATAATTTTATAGGTCCAGTGGCAACAGCCTCATGCTGCTTGTGTTTAGTAGTGTAGGACATGTGACAATAGGGGACTTAGATTTGAGTGTGAGTACAAGGTCGAGTATGAGAACGACTTTTCAGTTCTAGTTTGCAGGCTTTGCGTCATCAAATCACATGCCCATTTCATTCCATGAGCTACCCTCTCTACCTTAAACCAACATGAAGAGTGAGGGTTCTAGAAATGTCCCTGGTTTGAAATTCAAAACTCATGCTCGTACTCAATCTCGTACCCATAGTGTAATCTAAAGGTCCCTACTATTGTGCAGAAGTTGTGTTTAATAAATACTTTATTGCTAACTTTAAGCTATACCTGGGCATTGAAGAGAGACTGTGAAAGACTTGAGGAACTCTCTAAACGAGTCGATGTCAACCCTCTTGGAAGGTGGGAGTTTATTTGTTCTGACTAGTTTAAGTTAAAATATACTTTGCACCAGAAATACATTTGTTTCAGTAAAATTTCGCACCAGAAAAGGGGAAAGATCAAGGTTAGGAAACCAAGTGAAGAGGGAAAAGTTTTAAGGGTCTTTAAGAATTCTCCCCTATAAAAAATCATTGTCATTGTTTTTCTTCATCCACATATACTCTAGAGCAGTGGTGCAATATATTGGCTACAAATACTAATTTAAAAAGAAATTAACATCATCTACAAAACACATTATACTATAATACATGAAGGTGTGTCTCACTTATAATAAGGCTCATTATACATGTGTAATACAGTCTATTTTATTTGTTGTAGTGGTGCCATTGCTGGAAATCCTTTCAATGTTGATCGTCAGTTTCTTGCCAAAGGTAAAATTATGGCTTACTTATATATACTCAGTGTTCTGGCTATAGCGCTCACTGGATTTCTCCCTATATGTCACTTTTCTGTATAAAAAAATGAAGTTAAAAGTGATGTTTTCAGGACTTCGTTAGTGGTTTTATACCATTAGTTAAAGCATTCTCAGTTCATCAGATCAAAACAAAGTAAATTTTTATTACAGCCCCTGTTCCGTCCAAGCCAGGAAGTGACCACCCTGTCATTATAAAATGTTTAATTCTCTCTTGCAGAGTTGAATTTCTCAGCTGTATCAGGTAACAGTATGGATGCAGTAGGAGACAGGGACTACATTGTGGAGTTTCTGTTCTGGGCTTCACTCCTGTCGACTCATCTCAGGTTTGGAATTAATTAACAAAATTAAAAATTTCATTAGTGTTACTGATCATGTAGCTACGACAGCTTGCATTGTACAAACGTTCTCATTCTGGTTTATTTGGTTGCTCTTTTTCCAGTCGCTGGGCTGAAGACATGATTCTCTACTCCACCAAGGAGTTTGGTTTTGTATCATTATCAGATGCTTACAGGTAAACTAATTCTAGCCACTCTTTGTGGAACCATTATACTTTTCATGTCATGTTCTCTCTCTGGGGGGGACTCTCATATAAAAACTTATAAAAGATTGGGATATTTCTTGGAAACGAAATGTCTGTTTTCATCACTCGTCAATGGTCATAAAATTTATAAACAATACCTCAAGAGCCAGTGACTCCATCTGATAGGTTGAGCACGCTTGAAAAAAGAAAGAACACGCAAAAAAAAATACTAAAATCAATGAAAATTAATAGGTACTGGAGAGGAACTGACAATTTCAAAAAGTTTACAGTCAAATATTTCTGACAAAAATATAAAAAGAATCTGCCACCTGCAAATGAGTATAACCAGGCATCAGAATGTCAATCTCACTACAAAAAAACAAAATGTCAAATTGAAATTTAATATCAGAGCAAAGGTACTGATTCCTAATTATTACAGCCTGTCTAGGAGAACATTTCTATAGTATAGGTCCGTAATACATAAATATACTTGTCTCTATCATTAAAAGTTTTGTGTATGGCACATGAAGTTTTTTAGTTTTCATTTTGTTTCAGACTGGTGTTAAATTAACAGATGTTCAAGTGACACAGGACGGGCCAGTAATAAAATTATGCAAACTTACACTTTAGCTCTTGTAATAAAAGCTTTGATCAACTCAAGCAGCAGTGAATGGAGAGTTTGGATTTCATTCTTCAGCCACAACCTACATTAAGTGAGAGAACAAAATTTTATTGTGAGTGCAAACTAGAGACAACAGCTATGCATTTTGCACCCACTGCATGCCTATATATATGGTTGACATTTCAATGGAACCCCACCCGCAGTCACGGCTCTGTTAATACAGTCACCTGGTTATTATCAATGGCCATTTTATTCTGGCTCAAAGAAAAGTTCAATATCAAGTTGTTTCCTTATAATTAGAACCCCTTTAATTCTGCAAACCTCTATTAATACACAGGCAGATTTGTCTGGCCTGCCAGTGGTCAAATTAACAGAGTTCTGCAGTGTATTACCATTTCAGAACATAAATCCACAATTAAGTTGTAAATTGCTTAGAGCACCGTGAACAATCTTGACTCAGATACATCAGTGAACATGAACAGGTGAACTCAGTTTAGCAACTATTTTCTTCTGACAAATAATCAATACATATTGCCTAAGTAATCGGAATTCATAACCAAACGGTAACCTTTAACACCACTCTCCCCAGCCCCTTAGAATCTATTATGACAGTGATCACATCAAGGGTCAGTTGGTAACAGTAGTTCTTTAAGAATCTTATTGGAAGCTACCTTCACAGGTAATATGATGGCTGACATGTGAAAACAACTGTTAAGTAAACTTTGAAAAGAAGGAGTTTTTTGCAGAGTACGTTGTATCTTATTTCAGGAACCAATTACTGACTTCATTCTCTTACCTTGCATCCACTTGAGCCTTTAAAAAGAAAAGAAATTTTAAAGATTAATAGGTATCATAATATCAGTGACACTTCTTAAAGTATCGGATACCAGATATAAGATACTTTCATACCACTGGTCAATGCTAATATACCTGGTCATTTCTACTTCTGCCAGTATGAAGTTTACCACCAACACTTCCAATGATTTCCTATAAAAACAAATAGCCTCAGATAAGTAATACCCCCTCTACAAAATGTCTGTTTACTTTGGAACTCCACCCCAGAACACGCTGGAAATTTTAGCTTGACTTTAAACTTTCCTAATTAAAAACTAATTTTTGTATTTGAGACCCCTGCCACCTCTGAACTTCCAGCATACCTTCAATCTTCTCTCATTCGCTGTGTGAATGTCTTCATCTGAAGGCTGAAGGATGAAACTTCCACTAGCCCACTCATCCTTAACCTGAGGATGAAAGCAAAGCATACTGACTCAGACAAAATTAGTCTTATCAACTGTAGTGAACAACAAAACTTTGACAGTTCTCTGAATTGTTTGGTCATTTTTGTGCCTTTAAGTAATACATAAACTCTGCTCAATTGGCCATATTATATTTTGTGTCCATCAATCATCTAAGCAGACCTCTCAGGAAACAAAAGTTTGCTTCAACAGGTCCAAAAGGTCACATGTCACATCTTATATATTACTCACTGACCTTTTCTAGACCACTCAGGATTTCCTTCATTTCATCATTGGTGACCAAGCCAGCCTGCTCTATTCCTTTGACATATGCTTCACTTCCCTTTTAGCAAAGAAAGCATTTAGTAAGTGAAGTAAAAAGAAAATATTTAAATACAATTTAAGGTGCACAACAATTTCAAAGGAATTACAAATAAAATGATTATATGTTGTTCCAAAAAAACGTCCAAACACTGCACATGGAGCCATTTATGGTTTATACTCCCCACCCCTTCTGAAATTCAAGTTTAGCTTCACAATTTTCTTTACATGTTTTTGGGCTTTTGAGACCTACCCCTCCCTCAGAATTTCCAGTGATTTTCCGTGGAGTATGTACATGTATAGAGCGCATTTTCACCAGTGAGCCACCTCTGATCTGTCCGATGAGGTTGGGATAGATCTTGTGATCATCAAAGGTGTTAAGAAATACTTAATAACTGGTTTATAAATATCGCTCAGTATTTCTGTCATTACCATGATGTCCTCCCTCCACATTCTTTTGTCAAATCCAATGGAGGCGTTGAATTTATCCATCTCTGGATCCACTTTTCCAGAAAACCGTCCACCCCACAGCTTTCTTCCCTGATTAAGAAACGACATCGTAGTTTAAAAGAGTGATCATAAATCCCGAAAAAAAACCTTTAAAAACATATTTTCTAAGTTGGCTATTTTATAGTATGCAAATAGCAAAATGAAATGAAATTAACAAATCGTACATCTTCGCCATTCGCCATTTTAGCGCCGTCCGCTCAAACAACCTTGATATTTGGATTGTTCCAACGTCAACGTCCTTTCACAGAAAAACAGGAACAAGAGAAAAAGGAAGTAAAGGAAGGAATTGAGGAAAAAAGTCGGTTCTTCAACTTCACGTTCCTCTTTTGTTTATGAGCCCGCAGTATTGAGAAAAATAGGTAGAGCGAGGACTGGGATCAAACAAGATGGCGGGAGGACACGATGAAAAGTGGATGGAATCCGCGTTAAATTTGGTGAGAAAATCGTATCTGTAGCTTTGTATCCTTGAAGAGATTAGCCAATTGCAGTTGTAATCAAAACAGGCGTTTCTTAAAACAGTTCAAGAGAGGTCGCTAAAGCCCGGTGCTCATAAGCACAAGCATAAGCAGCTTACATTATGCGCTAGTGGGGACCTTCGGCCCGACATAAGCTTGAGAATAAGCATAAGAATATCAAAACCTTGCGTTCTTCTTATTCTTATGTTGCCTTTTTGTCCAGTGGGGACATCTGGGTATAAGAATAAGCGAAAGACTTCCAGCCATTTAGACAGCACTTTATGCTTATTCAGACCATTGTTCTCATTGGACACAACAACGAAGATCTATTTGTGTACTGATGCAAATGCTGTGATCTGATTGGCTGAGCAATTTCGTGCTATCAGCCACTAGTGGACAGTGGCTTGGTGTTATTAGTATACTGATGTAAACACTGTAATGTGATTGGCTAAGCCATTTCACACTATCAGCCACTAGCGTGCAGACTGGCTTGGTGTGGTTGATAAAATTGCAGCATTTCCTGTATTTTTCTGAAGTCTTGAAAGAACATTTAGAAACAAATAAGTAAACAAAATTCCCAAGTGAAGAGGACCTAAAGGAGGGCATTTTGCTTCTCGGGCAAATATTTGTATTAAGAACATCAAATTTTCCATGGGGCAACTATCAGCTGAAAGTTCCAAGACATAAACACTCTATTGTTTAAAATTATAGAAATCTCAGCTCAAAATCTAATTGTTAAGTAGAAGCAGGAGGGTTATGCTCATGATAACAGTATCTTTCCAAAGAGTATGTTTTAATTTTGCTACAAAAACTACCTTCACCAGGAAACATATCCTTTTTTATATTCTTTTCCCATGTTTGTACTAATATTGTTCTGTTCTTTGAAAGGCAAAAGATGCTCTGAAACAGGGCGAATTACCTGTTGGATGCATAGTGGTGTACAAAAACAAAATTATTGGAACAGGAAGAAATGAGGTAAATGAAACCAAAAATGCAACAAGACATGCAGAACTAGTGGCCTTTGATCAAGTGAAGTTGTGGTGTGAAAAGCGACGTCTCTGTTTTGAGGAAGTTTTGAGAGAGTGTTGTCTTTACGTGACGGTTGAGCCTTGCATCATGTGTTCAGCAGCTTTGAGATATTTAGGTGTTCCCAAAGTAGTGTTTGGCTGTGCAAACGAACGATTTGGAGGTTGTGGGTCTATTTTAAACATTCACACAGATGAATACTCCATAAGTACTTCAAGAGTTCCACAGCAAATACCCTTGAATTGTGCTGGAAACCCATCAGAGTGTTCTGTAAATGAACAGTTCATCAAATCATCTGTGAATTCACTACAGACTTCTCCTGAAACACATTTCACTAACAAATTACCATGCTCTACATCTTGCCGTACATTTATTGACACTTCATCGGGTGTTGCACAGGGCACCCCAGCTAATAGCATAACACCATCAGATTGCATTTCAAAGAATAGTTCCACGAACGCTTCTTTAAGATCTTCTCAGATAATTTTGCCCTATGAGGAGGAAAACTCGGCAAAGTTTATCACAAATCAGCCCAATGGAGGCCCTTCAAGATTGTCAGAATGCAGTAGAACCCAGTCGAAGTTCGAGAATGTCAAGAAAAACCCATCGAGCACTTTAGAAAAACCATTTGAGTGTATTCCCGGTATTTTAGCCAGCACTGCTGTGGAATTGTTGAAAGAGTTTTACAAAGGAGAAAATCCGAATGCACCGGTTCCAAAGGTGAAAAGAAAACCACCGAAGTGAAGCGATTTCTTGTTATTTTTATTTGATTGATACTTTCAAGATATAACAGTTTATTTTAATAAAAGGTAAGAGAAAGGAACGTAAAGTTGCGTTGTATTTTGGTACATAAAAGACCACTTGCCTTTATTGGGTGTAATGTATTTTCACACTGTCCATTTGACTTCCGACGATGACTTCCGCTCAGTTTGTCAAAACGTCAGTTACCAACAACAATTCCAGCTTCTCATTACCATAACCATACTCACAATTAGTGAATCAGAAGCCATGTCTATTGTCTAGACATCCTGCTTTATAATCTATCAAGTATTTTTGTTCGCACTCGATTGGTCTAAACGCGTCATGTGACCAAATATTCCCCATCTAAAACCGGGGAATATCCGAGAATATTCCACAATTTTCAAAACGGCAGATGTGAAATGATTTGAAGGATAATAAACACAATAGCCGCCATTTGACTTCGAAAATATGCTGGTAGGTGTGTTTCCTGTAGAACTTTTGCCCTGCCAAGTGTATTATTGGGTTGAGTGTACTACGACGTAATCAGTCATCGCATTTTACACATTTTTTCACTCTCCCGAAGTAATGCAGATGTTTGCAAACCGTAAAGGTTGTTGTTATTCTTTCAGGGAATTCTATGTGATACACCTCAAAAGTCAAGAAGTAACGATTTGATCATAGTACCACTTGTAACTGGGAAATATTATTTTCCAGGTTGTAGTGGGGGGACAATTTCATTTCTTCACTCCTAGAAAAAAACCGGGGGAACTCCCATATGAAAAGGCAAGGTATGCTCGTCGAAAAATTTTAACTTGACTCCTAAAGGAGACTAATGTGGACGTTGCTTGGGCCTCATTATACCCCTAAAAGATACCACTTAAAATGGAATAGGTTCGATTACTAGCCACTGTTCAAGAAAGAATTGCTCGCGCACTTGTAGACCCGACTCGCGTACTCGAGAGATCAGCGGAAATCAAGCCATATCCAGAACAGCCATATCCTGTAACCGTCTGTTACGCAGGGTGCACAGATTAGCCATATTCAGTAATTCATCATAACTTGATGATCTCTCGCAGTAAATATCTCTGAGTGCCCCTTCTTGTGCACGCTCTAATTTTCTGCTGTCGCAGGCACGACAGAGGTGCCATGGTAATGGTACCTCTGCCTGGCCTAGATTGAATACGACTACATATGGCAAGCATTCCATCAGATCCATTGGTCCAAAACCTGGAGTCTAATACCTAAAAATATGCGAGACCTTCCTGCATTATCTCACAAGGTGCGAATAAGTTAAATAAGAAAGAATAGGGGCTTTAAATAGTTGTAGCTTAGTACTGTTGTTTTTCCCAATTATTGGATGAGGTTTTATGTGATATCCAGAATAATCAAGGTCGAGGTAAGGGTTATCAGCCGAAGCTGAAGGCCGACGTTGCAAAGGAAATAGTGCACGGCGCATGTCTGCATACAGTTGGGGAGCCAGGGCAAGGCCTGAATTTCAGTCTTGTCCTTGGTTAGAGCAACTCGAAAAGACGGCCAATTTTCGTGTTGAAAATCAAATGGAACTTTTCAGTATTCATTTTCGCTTACCTTAAAATTGGCAAAGATAATGGACTCAACGTATAGTTAAAAATGAATCACTTTTTGGCTTCATCATTAACTTTCGTGGTATATTTTTTTACTGAAATCGCTCAAATCGGATGGAATGGATGATGCTTGACGGAGGAAAATCTGGGAATGTCCTAAAGGATCTCTGAGACTTGATTTAAGTTTCTTTATACAGAAGAAAAACTTCACCCAATCGATTTGTCTTTGGGGTTGACTTGGGTCGGGATTTCGTGGCTCAGATTTGATCCTATTGTCAACATGGGGACCTCGGAAAAATGTTAAACGAAAGAACTTTATGCCCGTTCGTTAATCTTCGGGATCCCGCTTGTCGCCCGCCCGCTTTTTCGATCGTCCCCACTGACCCAGAGCCTGGAACAGGCCACTTTCACGTAGAAACTATCCTTGGAAAATCATACGATAATTAGAAAGTACAGTTCAAGTTTTTTAAAAAAAATCCTTTATTTCAGTTATTTTTGATTCAATTTTTACATTGTAACTGCCGGTGTCCGAAGATAAACAGAGTAGTTGTTACTAAGGGTGAATATCTGGTCTACAGGCTTGAGCGTCAAATAGT
>JAHPZR010022036.1:0-13829 GCA_019787425.1 Platygyra sinensis
CACTTTGACTGATGTGCGAGATATGCGAAGTAGTTATCGAGGAAAGCTTTCTTCATTTTTTTCATATCGGTTTTTCATGACAACAAGACACCTGTAATTGACGTTTAACTCTGAGGAGGAAATGGCAGGTGAAGTGTGACCGAGTCTGCGATGCGGAACTCTATGACTGCTGCGGGAACTTGATCTGATCACGTGTTTGATTCAACAGGCTTTCCCTTCCTACCCCCATGTTACTGTAGAGTGTACTAACTCGCTTGACTGGTTTAATTTCAACTTTTGGAAATGACTGTCTGTCTGCACTTTCTCTAGTCTCCCACTGGAGTTAAACTTTTGTTTTAAAACGAACTTAATTTTAGTAAGCACTAAAAACGGGCGTTTTCGCTCCGACGAAGGGCTAACGCTCGAAACGTCAGCTTTCGAATCTCTTT
This sequence comes from Platygyra sinensis, assembly GCA_019787425.1. NCBI lineage: Eukaryota > Metazoa > Cnidaria > Anthozoa > Scleractinia > Merulinidae > Platygyra > Platygyra sinensis. The sequence goes on from JAHPZR010022036.1 coordinate 429, forward strand.
ACGGTGGCTAATTCACATTATCAACTCAGTTGATAAAACCAAATTATCCTAGAAACTCCATAACCAGGGCCGTAGCTAGTAACAGCCCAACCGAGGCAGTTACCTCAGTCATTTCTTTCGCTTTTGTTGTTTATAGTCATCATAAAAACTCTTAATACCTAGGAAGAGAACTTAACCATGGGCCGATTGCCTCAGTCATAAGCTTTTCATGGACATTGCCTGAGTCACAAGTTTTTTCTGGCTACGGCCTTGATAACAGAGTTCGTATACAAAACATTCAAACTGCAAATGTAATATTCACAGTGTTTAAGAGTTTCCCGCACAAAACGCTTTTCTATTGGTGATAACACAGTACTTAAACTTAATGATCTATATATAATTAATGAGAAACTTCTCGGCAAGGCATTTGCTGTTTTTCGTCGAGAATGATATTTGTTTTGGCGATGAGCATCTACTGTTCGCATTCACTTATGTCAAAAGAGCAACAGCCTTTTTTAGCAAACTGCGCTATTCGCTGTCAAGGTAGCACAATTATTATCTCAATAATTCTCAACCAAACCAAATTCCCTTTCTCCTGACTCTCGCCTGAAGTTAACCGGACTTATTAGGCTACGCTCATTAACTTTTCTCGCTGATTGATCTTCCGAAGTTGATTCTTTTCGTCTTCAAAAAACTATGGAGTGTTCGTCGCGGAACTCTCAAATCCGTCGGTTACGACAATATTAACTAAGAATGAAGAACACTTTTGCACTTTCAATACTCGACCTCACTAAATTAAATTGTTCCCTATCATTGACATTATTTTCTTCATTTATGACTGAACTGTAGGAACGAACGTTCAGTGATTGAGAGCCGTGAAGCTTTGGCCAAATGTAGACCACTTTACTGCGCTCGGCAAAACGGATTTCAGTGCACGACTCTGCTAATGGCTTAATCATTTTACTAAACAACGCAATTTATCCAAAACTTCTTTTCCTTAAAGACTTCCCTTTCAGGTGTCTCAGAAATTAAAAGTTGTTCAGGAATATTAAAGCCTCTAGTTATACTAAGTCGAAGGACTAACTCTTTGTTTAGAGTTCAATTTTTCTAACGGCGGGATGCTTGCCTTTTCTTCAACTATTATATTATGGTGTCCCATTGAACAGTAGTTGTTTTTACTGTTATCCGGTGACTGTCTACCTTTTAAAAGTGACACAATATCAATCTGCGTTAAATGAAAATGAGCTTGCATGCGGAAAACCTCAAAGCAGTCTTTTGGACTAAAAATAAAGCAAAACATAAAAGTGACTGTATTGCCCCAGAATTGTGTACAATATTTTCCTAGCTGATGGTCAAATGGGTTATACTGATACCTTAAACATAATTCTGAAGAGCTCTTATTATAACACTGGGCTCTTTGTTTATGTTTTTCTTACATTTACTTAATAGGATATACCTACAATAACATTTATGCCAGTAAAAATTCAGAAAGTCTTTAACCTACCTTACCAATAAAAAGTTTCAGTTCCTCAGCAATAAAAACAGTCACACTGCAAAGAGATCATTTGGTTGAGTTTAAAAAAATGACAATTTTAAGCAGGTGAGAACCATGCAACTCTGCTACCTGCTTGCACAACTTGAAGACATAACTCGGCCATTACTCGTTAAGTTCAGTATTTTTCTTGTTCTAACCTGAGAATATTGAAATCCAAAAACTTTCCGTTCTTTTCCGTAAAATACTTAGATATGAGGGAATGAGTAATTCTGTTTCAGATTCCGCGCTATGTGCAAAAACCAAAACGTTGAAAACTCCTACAACAGTATAATTATTAGAGATTAAAGGGAATTCATTTTATCTTCGGTTTTACAGCAGTACTCTGCGTCGGGGTAAACGTTTCATGTCGAATTGATGCGTATTTGCGACTGTAATTTCTGTTCAACATTGGAGCGCGGCAACTGATCTGTTGTAATCATCGGTGCCAAGAACAGAAATACTTCCAAGTATTTTTAGATATCTAATTGTGGATCACTGGAATGTAGTTTACTTTTCTTCTGAATAATACTCACCTAGTTGAATTCTCTCATTTTATCACGCTCTAACTATCTCGCTTGATTTTAACATCGAACTTTACCGAAACGTAATTTTTCCGCTTGATCTTCCTGAATCTTTGTTGTTTCTTCAAATACCCTTTATCTGAAAGTTATACAGAACCTCGATAACTTGTCTGCCGATACAACGTAAGTTTAGCCCATGGAATATTCAGACGAACAACTAAGCCAGTTCGGATTGAAAAGACTTTGCTTCTTGTATGGTTTCCTTTTAGTTCTTTGAAAGTGTATGTAGAATTTTCGAAATGTTGCAGCCCGCAAATTTCACAACAGCTTTCGACCGTAAAGGCAAAATGTTGCGAAAGATCGCTATATTAATTTTTTTGTCTAAAGCCTAGGCGAATTGATATAAACTTTTGAATTTCGTCTAGAATTGAAATGACCAAAATACCAATGATAATAATACTTGCCCTTACCAACAGATCAGAGGAGACTTGCCATTCGAATTCTGTTGTGTTTTCAGATACTGATCCTAAACTCTAGAACAGTAAAATAACTGCAACGCAGGAGACACGCGTTGCACTTACGGTGATGCTCTTAACGCACATGGCCCGCTTTTAAGTTATAGATTTTATTTTTATTATATAATGGCACCATCTGCTCTAATAGCAATGAAAAGCAAAAGAAAGAGTTTAAACTAATAAGCTCAAAAGGGTGTGGAAAACCTTCCCTTCGGTTTCTTATCGGCTGGTTGTCTTGAATTTAATACGATGTTTTTAACCATCTTAACACTGGGCCAGATTATTTAATTATTACTATGCAATATAAAGAATCAGTAGAAACGTTCAAAAAGTCAGTAAGCCCACCTTGTCATAAAGAAACTTAAATCTTAGTGATTGGTCTCAGTGCTAATGAAGAACAGTCACTGCGAACTGTAAGATAAAACTCATATTGCGAAATTAAGTAGAAGAATTAAATGTAAACAATATGTCAAATTGCTCTGGCGTTAAATAGTAATAAGTTGAATATTTTTCCGTTTCGCTTTTCAGCTGTCTGGACCAAAAACATGACGCTTCAAATTGCATTTTTCGCATGGGAACTTTGCACTGAACATGCATGAGGCGATATCTGGGGTAAAAAAAGTATCAGGAAATATGTCATGAAATATGTCCAGACACTCAGTGCGTGGCTAGTTAAAAGTAACAACACTATGGAGAAATTAACTTAACTGACTTTAAAGAGAACAGTAAGAAGGTATTTATTCTGAAGTGAATATCTACAAAATATTGGTTATGCAGAGCCGAATCGTGTGAACAAATACATAAATACATCAATATGCTATTCTGTTGAATAACTATTGACTGAACTGTCTGGGATCAAGAAACAAACATCACACTACCAACGTAATTAAAACTTGCTGGTAGGGTACGTAATAATTAAGTTTAGTTCTATAACGTTGATCTGTGTTTTAGAAAACCTATTGTACTTTCCTTATGAAAGGCCGGTGCCTTCTCCTTTCTTAATGATTTTGTGGTTATACATCTATTGTGTCAATTACGTTAAGTATCAATGACGTCCGCCCAGATCCTCTCAGTAGTCCAGGTGAATTGTCTTCTCAATTTCTTTTGTTTTCTTTTTATTTCATACACGACCAAAGGACTCCATGCTTTCAACATTTACCATGTAATAATAAAGTCCATTATTTAGACGATAATATTCTTTTTAACTGAAGATAAAATGAATTCCCTTTAATCTTAAGTCTTTTAATAAATTGTTGTAACAGTTTTGAACGCTTAAAATGTAGTTCCTATTTTGCGTTAATGCTTAACTTGGCTTCAAAGTAACTTGTAGAAAATTCACACTTTATTTTTGGCCAAGCTACAGAAAGACGGCTTATTGAGTGAACGACAAATTGCTCTCAGTTATAACATTTCTGGGGAAATTTGAAAAATACCCGATTTCAAAATACTCCAATAGACACTTCAAAAGTTAACAAGTCAACGTGCATTTCTTGCTTAATATTTGCTCCTTTCTCACGTTCTTCCCTCCGATACCTTACTCATGTTGACAGTCACTAAACCAGTTTTCAGAATCATATTGTCATTCAAAGAATTATCTGACAGACGATGCATCCAACCTTTTAGACGCTAATTTCGTCTTTACTTCCTTTTAGCTGCTTCTTAAAGAAGTTAATACTTCGAAATTCACCTTTCGACTGATGTGCAAAGAATTTGTAAGATTATTTTAAGTCCAAAAATTTACAGTTTGTGTTCATTTAACTTTTATCAATCAGTCGAGCGACGGTGGAACGAGAAAGTTTTATCTGGTTTCTAAAGTTAACAGTCATGATGAAAAATCGGCTTCTACAAATTAATGTATAAAATGTGGGCATCAATCCATTTACCACATAGAAGTTGCTGTTTTATGTTCTTTCGCAAAAACTAGAAAAACTGCAAATGGACGCAGGAGAGGAACGCGAGTGTTTTTAGCAGTTTAAAACATAGGAACACTGTTTTGGTTTCGATTTCATTATTATATAGCATGAAAAACGGAAGAATTGATATTTTACATCTGAGAAGAGGCGATTTTGCTCTCAACACCAAATCTCCCAAGCAAATCTGGAACATTCCTGCTCTATAATTTCCTACCGTGCATATGAGCTGTTTGGCAAAAGTTTAATGGTGTGATATTTCTAAATTTGAAAACTGAAATTCTTTGTCAAGACGGACCACAGTTTTCTAACCGAAAAGCTTAAACTCTATGGTGTCGATTGTCTTTCTTTTAGATGTTCTCAGTCCTACTTATCTAACCAAAAGCAGCAAACCTTTATTAATTTTATAGAGTCAGTCTGACTTCTGTAATGTGATATGTGGTGTGAGGTGAGGTGAATACTTTATTTACCCTCGGAGTGGTATTCCTCAAGGTTCTACGTTAGGACTTGATGAGCAAACAGAAAAATTAGAAGCAGACCTGAAAAGCCTTAGTAAAATCGACGATTCAGTGGGTGTCAAACAGTCAGTAGAATTCCTAAGTGACGATCACGATGCTCCGACATCGAAGAAAGTCTATAAAAAGACTGCACCGGCGGTTTAGACTGTCTGGGACGCAGGCACTCGAATCGAAGCAGTATCTGTATCAAAAGTAAGACTTATCAGAAAATGTTTAGAGAGAGTTAAACCAACCTTAAGCAGCTCCGGCGGCAAGAAACATTTATATTGCAACGAGATCAGTTGTTTGGATAGGAAGAACTGTATTTTTGCGATATATTAAAATGATCATTTATAAACAACATAACTTGACCCTATTTAAGATGTTCGTTTAGTCCTTGACTGATTAAGGATATCTAGGACATTTTTCGGGTAATAGTAGCTGGTCATTTCACGGTTGACGGTAAAAATATGGCGGATTTTACGGTTGACGCTTAACCCCACTGAGACGATCTTTCACGTGCATCTCATTAGTACGAAATTATTTTAAGTTTGCTCTTTCTTCGGGACTGACCCTTATGGCTTAACTGGGCTTAATGTACGCGCCTTATATGATTTGTGTCGAGAACAGGAATACCTAAAGCTCTTTGACCTAAACCTAAATAAAGTAAATTGTCGGCAAGAATGTGGTATCAGTTTATTCCCATAACACTCAACTCGGTCAAAACTATATAACAGGGGAATTAATTCCACCGAAGCTTTGTCTTGGGATCAAAGCTTTTTTTATCTGAGGCAAATACAGTCTTTATTACTGAACCGTTTCTATTGGTAGGACGCCAAAATAGGCAGCAGGTCAGCCCATGGAATATTCAGACAAACGACGCTATCAGTCATAAATTGCCTTGCTTCTCATGACTACCTCTCAAGGAGTATTAACATTTTAAAATGTTACAACCCGTAAATTCTTCAATAGTTTAAGCCTACTTTCTATGTTTTGTCATAGCCACTCTGAAAAGAATATTTTTTGTTAAAGATCTCTTTGCAATATTTTAGAGCTACAGTCAAGGTGAATTTGAAAACAACTGTTTATTTGAAACCTTAAAGTGCAGCTCAGTTACAAACGCTCGCAAAATCAAACTTCAAGACGAAGAGAACTCGGCGCACTTTCACAGATTCGCTATTTTGTTTCACGCTATGACAAAAACCTAAATCAACGTCACAAATGGCCTAGAGAGCAACTCCAGTCGTGGGAATTAAATTCAATTTCCTTTACGTTTTATTTTATATTCTTGAACAGTAAAGACACCACAGAAATATGTAGCTTTTATTGTCATTGTAATCATATGTGTATAAGGAATTTGATCGCGTTGTTTTTTTACTTCGTTCTAGATCAAGACCAAACCTTTTTTTTTTTGCAGAGAGCTCTTTATAAAAAAATAAAGGGTAAAATAACTGTACAGCAAAAGACCAGAGTTCGAATGCGATGATTTTGTACATGGCCACTTGCATGTTCTTCACTCATACATATTGTCAGTGTAATATTTGATCACATCAGGCAGAGAAAAAAGTAGAATCGAATTGTCTCAAAAACTAATGAGAACAAAACTTCCTTCGTATTTTTGTTCAACGAACTTTGAATTTAAATATGCTACCTTATAAAGAACAATCATGTTAGCGCTGGATCCTAAGAGAGGTTTGTGACTAACAGGTGAAACAACCATGCTATTTTTTTTCGGGAGTAAGGTTAGACCTAAGGTAATGAAAAACGACCAGGAGTAAGTTTACTGAGTCACTCAACCTACCTTTACAATGACAGTGAAAGACTTCGTACTTGGTAAACGGTCTCAGAAGAATTGAATTTAACAAGTTGTCAAAATTCTGTTGTTAATTAATAGTTGAACATTGTCCCGTTGCAACTCTCAGCTGTCTAAAATAATAAAAAAAAAACTTCCTGTTTTTCATCGAGTTTTCCGCATAATAAATTTGAATAACACCAGCTAAAACGTTAAAGATAGGGGCCGGTCGCACTAGGTGACACAAATTTTGTAAACTCGGCCGAATTTCAGGAAAAAAGTTTGCTTTAACAAATTTTTGTTCCAATTTTTTTGTTAAACGGGGTCGCAATGGGAAGTGACAATCTTATATTTTGTGCCTAAAACGTCAATCAAGTTGTTTGCCCTTTTCAACGTTCAGCAGCTGCAGAGGCATCGGTAATAGAAGTACGCTCGGGGAAAATAGACCTTGAACTTGCTTCTTTGTTTCTGATCTGGCTTAGAAAAATTTGGGAGCCGTGACTAGTTAAATGAACTCCCTCTCTGTTCCTGTTCATCTGTCAGTAATGACATGTCCGGCCCAACGCTAGTTGCTCCCTGAAGCCGCTGGAAATCGAAGTTTTGGTACAGAAAGCGAGCGAAATTTTCGCTGTCCATGCTTGTTGCACTGAAGTACTTTTAAGTTTGGCGCACTTTTGATCGCGCGCTAATGAAGTATGGAAAGTGCTAATGGATTTTGTGTCACTGAACAAACAAAAAGTACGATAAAATCGCCTGACAAAAAATCAGCGAAGGGGCTCGCCGATTTTTTGCCGTGGCTTCTTTGAAGTTTCGTAAGGTCGGACAAAATTTCGTCTAGGAGAGACACGTCGGTTGCACTCGTCTACAACACTCCTTGACAGCCTTTTTTTGCAAAGTAAACAAAAATTTTGGCGCACTTTTCATCGCGCGTTAATGGAATATGGAAGGTGCTAATGGATTTTGTGACACTGAACAAACAAAAAGGTACGATAAAATCGCCTGACAAAAAAATCGGCCAGTCCAAGCGGCTCGCAGATATGGGGGGGGGGGGGGGGGGGGGGGGTCGCACTAGGGCGAATTCTGTTTGTTTTACCAAAAATTGGGTCAAAATTGGAGCTTTCCCTAATGCGACTCTTACGAACAAAATTTGGAAAAATTTGTCAGTGGACCAAAAAGATCAAAGACGCCGTAGTGTATGGGTGGGGCAGGCAGATTTTTCCAAAATCGCCCAAAGAAAACAAGAATTCATCAAACATGTCAACTGCGTGTTTACTTAGGAAAATTGATGCACAGTAGAAGCGCACGAACATTTCATCATTGTTTACAAAGCGTTTTATCAGTGTTTACTCAAGAATTTAGCCTTGTTGTGTGGCTTCATGTGCGACCGGAAAATGAGCCCAAAAAAAATTGGTCAGTGCCGATATTTTTGAGTCTTTCGGACCGACCAAAAAAAAAATTCGCTCTAGTGCGACCCCCACTATTTTGCCGCGGCTTCTTTGAAGTTTGGTAAAGTCGGAAAAAATTTTATCAAGGAGAAACACGTCGGTCGCACTCGTCTACAACACTCCTTGACAGCTTTTTTTGCAAAGTAAACAAAAATTTTACCTAGTGCGACCGGCCCCATAATAAGTAAGCTTATTAAACTCAACAGGAAATGTTTAATTCAAAGAATAATATAGAGCCCGTGAGTGTGCAGTTAATCTCAACATGTCAGAATAGATATTCTGAAATTTCCGTACAGAATAGACCAACTTATCAATAAAACCGTACTGTTTTTAAAACAAAAGAAAAGGCAACGATAATAAATATTCATTCCCCATGTGTGATGAATACTTCTAGGTCAGCCGCTGTTTGCGTGTTATTTATTTCCAATTGGTGGCCTACACCTCGCTCGCTACTATAAACAATTAAACATATCAGCTGCGCATGTTGTATCCATCACTAGAAGGCACCTTTTTAATCAGAAAAGGTTACGAAAACGTTCGTAAAAAATAACCAGCTTTGAAGCTGCGTTTAAAGACGGTGCCTGTTTTTGTTAGTGCTTTCAAGTTCTGCGCATCACGCAAGGCATGGCTCACACGCCACGCGCCCGCTAAGGTTGAACCAACTACGCTTCCAGCTGCGTGACCTGAGAACAAAATTCTTCTACTGTGACCAAATGAAGTTTCAATGGTAGCGCACTAAAACAAGGAATAGCAGAAACAGTTGTTGACAGCTTCCGTCTAGCCGTTATACGCAGAAAATTATACTGAAATCCAGCTGCAAACATGAAGTGGCAGATGGCGTGATGCGAGCGCGCGCGTAAAACGAGTGGAAGAGACTCAAATGTTTGACTTGGTTGGGATGTGACAGGATGATAATATAAAAGGCACCGAAATAATTTTCCAAAAAGGTGAGAACGACTAATTTAAATTTTAAGAGCGCATTTGCTATAAAATTGGTGGTAATCCTAGTAAACAATCAAACAGTTTCTGGTGGCGAGGAAAAGCTATTTAGACTTGATTACATGGCAAGGTAGTTTTGAGGTAAATCCGAGCTGCGTTCTGATTGGTTCTTTCTTGGTCGGGTTTACGCCATACGGACCGTTTCCATGGAAACAGTCATAAGTTGTGTATTTTCTGTCTTCAAAAGCTGGCAAATTCAAAACAGGCATGGCCCGATTGCCATATAATAAACTACTTTAATACTAACCTAGCTTGCTCAAACTGCACTTGGGAATATTGGCCCGAGGTAGTGGCAGTGTGCACTATTTCCCAGTATGGTCCTTGCTCTCGGTTAGAAAGAGGTTAGTATTTTGGCTAAACCAGAGGACAGCTCTCAGGGACGCTAAAACCGCTGATGCGACGATAACTTTATTTCCAACGACATATCAAACGTTTTTATATACCATTTATCACCTAGTTAGAAGACTTTAATAAAATAAATGGGTTTGCTTTTCTGTATTTAGGTGAATTCTAAGGATATATGTGAAGAAGGATCTTTAACTTGCTTTTCGAAAAAATGCTGACGTTCAAGGCTAATTATCTCGGTAAAATGCGTCCCAGTAACTCAGCCAAATTGCATTGATCGGGAACACTTATCGCTCGTGTTTGGTATGGTTTTTTTTCTCTCGGCTTGTTACCGGCGCTGTTCCATTTTGTTTCACTGTTCATGTTTCTTTCTTTTTCTTTGTTTTAGTGTTGAGAGTTTGGTCGTTTAATTCGTAATTGTCCCAAGAGCTCCGTAAACACATCCTCGTCGGACCGTCCGCCTAACCGGGGGTGACTAGCCGATCCTAAATGGTCAGCTTCGGATGTCGATGTTGATATTGTCGAAACCAATGAGTACTCTTTAATTGATGATTATTTAGAAAGTGAGATAGATATTACTTCAAAAGCCAGAACTTGATGATAATTTCAGGACATATAAGATGAACGATAGACCACCACTTAACAATATATTAAAATCCAGCAGGGAACTCTGCCTGTTCTCTTGAGTATATCGGTAACTACGCTCATAATTTTCTACAAATTTTCAGTCTGACGATGGTATAGTTTATACCGAAATATAACTGTCACTTAAGATCTCGGTTTTTGTTCATTTGTTTTCAAAATTTAAAGACACGTTGAATCTACTTGGTCTATCGTTCATCTTATAAGTGGGGTAGAGTTTGTTGAAGGTTCATCCGGTGTAAAAGGTCGCCTGAAACAGTGTATCAGCTATTGGGAATCTACCATTTGTGCTCCGCAGTTTGTCTTAGGCTCGATTTCTGAATACTATAGATTACCATTGGTCAAATTTCCAGATAAGTGCCATTTAAGAAACAATCGCTCTGCGGTGCGGCATCCTCAGTTTGTTGAAGAAGCTATCTCTAAATTGTTGTTAAAAGATTGCATCCAGGAGCATTATGAACCTCCATATTGCGTTAATCCTTTTTCTGTCGCAGAGGGAAAGAAGATAAGGTTGGTCATTGATCTCAGGCACGTTAACTCAGCCTTTTTAAGCATTCGTTTAAGTACGAGGATCTGCATTGACTTTTTAAGTGTTTGAGTAGTGTTTGTTTTTTTACGTGGGATCTTGAGTCGGGTTAACATCATATAGATATTTACAACGAGCATCAGAAATTTTTGGGGTTTGCCTGGCCATTTTTAGGTGGTTGAAAGCTGAACAGGAGAAATCTATGTTAGAGCCGATGCAAGTCGGTGAATGGCTGGGCTTTGTGATTGACATAATTAAGATGCAGTTTCGAGTCCCACCTAAGAAAATTGCCAAGCTCGAGAGCAACCTCGATTCCATGATTTCCTCTTGGAGTGCTACTTTTAGGGGTCTTGCTCGAGTGGCCCGCTTCATCAATTCGCTGTATTTGACAGTCGGCCCTATTGCTAGCTATTCACGAGGCAGATGCATGCAGCTATTCAAGCCCGTTCGTTCTGGGATAGTTCATTTTCCCATTCTTCGCCTTTATCGCAAGAATTGCGTTTCTGTTTTGCCTTGCTTCAACCTAAGTTTACTCCAGGAGCAGTAATCTTTTGCGATACTAGCGATTACGCCTTTGGAGGATATCAGAGAACTTAAAGCAATTTTCTATGTTATCAAGGCGCACGTTGCATCTCTCAGGCACAAGAAAGTGAAAGTTTTTAAGGATAACGAGAATGCCTCTAGGATTGTTTCAGTTGGCAGCCCAAAGCAGCATCTTCAGTGTTTAGCGCTTGATATTTTCAGCTTTGCCTGGTGAACGATATCCAGAATGACGCGCAGTGGATTCCTCGCGATGCGAATATTAGAGCTGATCTATTAAGTCGTTTTTCTGGACAAAGATGACTGGTCGTTTAATTGTGAATTTTTTGCCCAGTTGGATTCCAGGTGGGGCCCGCATTCTGTTGATCGATTTACCTCTCATTACAATGCTCAGTTGAGCATTAATTCTAGATTTCTGTCGCCGAGCTGTTGTGCAGTCGATGACTTGCCTCAGGATTGGCATGATAAAAATAATTGGCCCTTTCCGCCAGTGTCTATTATTGTGGATGTTATTAGACCCGAGCGTGCATGCTGCGCGGTCGGCACCGTCATCGATCCTAAATGGCCGTCGGCTTTTTTCTGGCCGTTGTTGAAGCCTCGCCTTGCCAGATTTGCTTCATTTGTTGTAGATGTCGTGCGCTTGCCAGAAGATCTGATTTGATTATCCCTGGTCCTGGCCAAAAGATTTTTTATCGCGGCAAGCCTCGTTTTCTTTGGTTGCCCAAAATTTAGCATGCTGGCTTAACGCTTAGAGTTCAGGTTAGCATCGCGGACCTGTCTGTTTTTGTTTATCTGTTTCTTTTTGTATTTACCTTATATGCTTTAGACTTTGCTTGCATTGTGCAGCATTTGCCTGCGGTTTACCAAATGGCCCGTGTGTAGCATGTGTTTGCTACGTTTGCTGGGCGGCATGGTTTGTGTTAGTTGCTGCACTCATGCGAGTTTTGAGCGTGGTCCTACTTGTATACCACGAGTTAGCACTTGAAGTGCGATGCCGGTCTTACCGAAGCATCATGTTGCCTACCTTAGGCGGATACATTAGAGAGGTTGCATTGTTTGCCCTCTGTGTGCCAGTTTGTTGATAGCTGGTCCTGTCCTGGGTTATTATTATAATTTTTTTTTTTTGATTTTTTGCGCAGTGATTGTTATTTTCGCTCCCTTATTTTTGTTTCTGTTTTTTTTTTTTTTTTTGGAAGTTCATGCGGGACGGGGGCTTCACGGCGAGTCTCCAGGATCCGTCATTGCAGTCTATGGTTCCATATCTGGTTGATATTGTGTTGGAGTCTAGGGCAGCAAACACAGCTTATAAGTACAGCGATGGGTGAGAGAAATGGAAGACCTGGGCGCAGTCTAAGCTGGGTGTACCTGTTCTTCCGGCCGTTCCTTTGCAGGTGGCCTTGTACCTGACCGAGCTTGTGGAGCGTGCAGTACTTGAGGGCCATTCTGCTTCCGTGATAGAATTTGCTTCATACAGTATCCGATGGGTTCACCGTCTAGCAGCAGAGCAGGGATGGACCCACCTACCATCCACCCCTTGCTGAGGACGTTGTCGAAGGTGCTCGAAGGAAGTAAGCGAGACCCAGCCTAAGCAGCCGTTGAAGCACGACTCTATTGCTGTGATTACCTTAACCTTGGGCTCTGCATCTGCATCTTTAGCATATATTCGCTTTTTGTTTATTCTTTTAGTAGGATATGCAGGTGTTTTTCGCATTAGTGAAGTTTTGAGCATTAGAGTGCGGGATGTTACCATTTTTGATGATTTCATGGAGGTTTATCTTATTAAGCGTAAGAACGATCAGTACAATAATAACTACCAGGTGATCTGACCGTAAATGATTAACCCAATCATCTTCAAGGAGAATTATTTTTTAAAGCCGCACAGAATTCTTTGCGCACCTAGTTGAGCTTGTATTGACCTTCGATACATCGATCGCGCTGTGAGTTCTCAGTCGGAAGTCTTTTTTATTTTTTTCTCAAAGGGCTTTGGTTGTGAGTGGAGTTATAACGTTATACCGAGTATTCGCTAAGATGTTTAAACTTAGAAAAGTCCAGTACACGATTATCTAGACCACCAAAGTTGGTTAGTTGTCTTGTGGGCCTTCTGCATGTTCTTTCCCGCAAGAGGTGCGTTTGCGGGTCAAATCTAAAAACTTCCA
>JAHPZR010022040.1:0-15307 GCA_019787425.1 Platygyra sinensis
ATTTTCCCAAGACACAGAAAATCGAATTTTACTGCACGTGTCTCAACACTTTGGTCGCTCATTGTGCTCATCCGTTGAAAATTTGGGTTACTGTTAGTTTCAATACAAGAAAGCCAGGCACAGAGAAAGACTGGAATTGCCTTTTATATTATCATATTATCTGCGTTACATGTTACGAAGAGGTAACGCTGCAACTTGTCTTTGCTGCAGTGCTCGTCTGCGAAAGAGTGCAAGAAGAGCTGATCTGTATTCTGGCATCCGAATAGCGTACAATATAGGATTTACAAGAGAGTTTGTTAAAAATAAAAACACCACTGCATAAATAATATAAATGAATGGATACTATTTCTGATTTACTGGTGGAAAAGACAACAACAAATGGCACGTGCAACAGAAGAGATATAACAGTCACAATCAACAAGGTCATGGTCAGTTTTCTTTCTCCACTGGCTGCACCATGGTGTTGAGGCTGCGCTCCACAAAGGACTTTAACAACAATCGACGTGTAAGAAACACAAATAATCAAAAGACAAATTGACAAAAATGTAAAGCCTGAGTAAATTAAGTACTGTATTTCTTCAAATAAAAAAAGAAATGTATAAGATACTGACGCCAACCCAGATGTAACCCAAACAACGGCAATTATGAATCCATATACCATTTTTTAAGCACGCGATGCCTGAACGGCAGGAAGGTGGCGTGCACCCTCTCTAAAGCAATGCTGGTGATATTTGTTAATGAACCAATGGGGAACAACCTATAAAGTGTTGCTATAAAAATAGATGCCCCGTATTCAGTTAAATGCCACTCCCACAGATTACAGAATACTACAACCCGGTAGAAAAAGTTAAACACAACACTTCCTCCAACAAACATATCTATAACTGCCAAATTTATCATCAGGTACGTGCTACGCTTGCGGAGATTACGGTTTCTTATAAAAACAATTATCGTACAGATGTTGAGTGTTACTATAGCAACACACTCGGCTAAGCGCACAGTCATCCAGGGTATGCACTCAGCTAAAGACCACATCTTCGTATTGCTGTCAGAAGTAATTATTTGTCTGCCTGTGGCCGGCAAGAAGGAAATTATTATGGCCAGGTTCTTTTACTGCTTGTGTAAGAAATGCAATTAACAGGAATGAAAAGCGGTCTTCATTTCGAAAGCGTGTGCTTTAATATAATTTCTCTGCTTTTCAGGTATTGAAAAAAGAAACTTGGTTGTTAAAAACCTAGTAAAAGGAAATAAAGTACTAGATTTCACTTTCACAAAAATGTAGAAATTGTACAAAGATTAAAGCAAGTTGATTTTTTTCCTTCTTTAATTCTAGCCATAAACAAGCTGACTTTAATTTATTTTAGCAGGTTACAAAATTTACTAATAATACGATACTATTAACTGAAGTAGTTGAAAGAAGCATTTGCCCTCGTATCTCAAATAAAGCGCTTATTAAACAGCTTAGAGAAGAGAAGCACTCTGGTATGTTTGTTTCTTCTTTTTTCCGCGGCGTCGTTTATTAACTTCGCGCATTCGAAACAATTTTTGGGGAAGATCGGCTTTGATGCGATCAATTTTTTTTTTACTTTTTTATTCAATAACCTCAAAAGTGGAAGCAGAGTCCATTGCCGTTGTTTATCTTTTTTTAGGCTAAATGCGCTTCAGTTGTGACAATAAATTAATCTATAATATTAAGGATATAATGCTGTTTACTCGACTTTAATGTACATGCAGGTCAGGGCCACCTTAAATTTTCGAAAATTTAAGATGGCTCTGAGCCCCATGTGCCTTATGCTTTAGGCCCTTACAAGTCAAAAATACGCTCGGTAACCCCCAACTTATATTTAACAAATAGATTCCATGTTGCCGTGCGTCTGCTCAGTACGTAATACACCCAGGTGACGTCAAAATGTGGTAAGAACAAAAAAGTGGCACACGAGGCGAAGCTGAGTGTATCACTGATGTTCTTACCACATTTTGACGTCTTCTGTGATCTATTACTAAACAGACGCATGGCAACATGGAATCAATTTGTTTTATATAACAACGGAGCAAATTACTACACATAAAGCTCTTGTTTATTCAATCAACAAATTTTCAGCATAACGCGAAAGCCCTTTGTCCCGCCTTTGCCCACTTTAACGAAGACGAAAAAATGCATTGACGTAATCTATTATCTATACAAAATGAACCAATTTCATTGGTTACTGTGCGTAGCCAAGAATTCTGATTGGTCGAGGAAAATCACGCCACTGTCAAACCTGACTCGAGCGTCGCCCCTCGTGGAATGAAAACTTACAGCGAAAGCAGAATTAAACAAAGTCTTTAACCTACCAATAAAAAGTTTCAGCTCCTGGTGAGAAGGTTTTACAATCAACTCAGCAATAAAAAACAGTCACACTGCAAAGAGATCATTTGGTTGAGTTAAAAAAATGACAATTTTAAGCAGGTGAGAACCATGCAAGTCTGCTACCTGCTTGTACAACTTGAAGACATAACTCGGCCATTACTCGTTAAGATCAGTATTTTTCTTGTTCTAACCTGAGAATATTGAAATCCAAAAACTTTCCGTTCTTTTCCGTAAAATACGTAGATATGAGGTGAATGAGTAATTCTGTTTTAGATTGCGCGCTATGTGCAAAAACCAAAACGTTCAAAACTCTTACAACAGTTGAATTATTAGAGATTAAAGGGAATTCATTTTATCTTCGGTTTTATAGCAGTACTCTGCGTCAGGATAAACGTTTCATGTCGAATTGATGCGTATTTGTGACTGTACTTTATGTTCAACATTGGAGCGTGACAATGAATTTGTGATAATCGGTGCCAAGAACAGAAATACTTCCAAGTATTTTTACATATCTAACTGTGGATCACTGGAATGTAGTTTACTTTTCTTCTGAATAATACTCAACTCGTTAAATTCTCTCATTTTATCAGTCTCTAACTATCTCTCTTGATTTTAACATCGAACTTCACCGAATTTTTTTTTCCGCTTGATCTTCCTGAATCTTTGTTGTTGCTTCAAATACCCTTTTATTTGAAAGTTATACAGACCTCGATAACTTGTCTGCCGATAAAACTTGAGTTTAGCCCATGGAATATTCAGACGAACAACTAAGCCAGTTCGGATTGAAATGACTTTGCTTCTTATATGGTTTCCTTTTAGTTCTTTGAAAGTGTATTTAATATTTTCGAAATGTTGCAGACCGCAAATTTCACAATAGCTTTCGACCGTAAAGAAAAATGTTGCGAAAGATCGCTATATTAATTTTTTTTTGTCTAAAGCCTAGGCGAATTTGATATAAACTTTTGAATTTAGTCTATAATTGAAACGACCGCAATACCAATGATAATAATATTTGCCCTTACCAACAGACAAGAGGAGACTTGCCATTCGAATTCTGGTTTGTTTTCAGATACTGGACCTAAACTCTAAAGCAGTAAAATAACTGCAACGGTGATGCTCTTAACGCACATGGGCCGCTTTTAAGTTGTAGATTTTATTTTTATTATATAATGGCACTACCTGCTTTAATAGCAAGGAAAAGAAAGAGATAGAGTTGAAACTAATTAGCTCAAAAGCGTGTGGAAAACCTTCCCTTCGTTTTCTAATTACTTGGCTGTCTTGAATTTAATACAATGTTTTGAACCATCTTAACACTGGGCCAAATTATTCAATTATTACTATGCAATATAAAGAATCAGTAAAAACGTTCAAAAAGTCAGTAAGCCCACCTTGTCATAAAGAAACTTAAATCTTAGTGAGTAGTCTCAGTGCTAATGAAGAACAGTCGCTGCGAACTGTAAGATAAAACTCATATTGGGAAAATTAAGTAGAAGTATTAAATGTAAACAATATGTCAAATTGCTCTGGCGTTAAATACTAATAAGTTGAATATTTTTCCGTTTCGCTTTTCAGCTGTCTGGACCAAAAATATCACGCTTCAAATTGAATTTTCCGCATGAGAACTTTGCACTGAACATGCATGAGGCGATATCTGGGGTAAAAAAAAGTATCAGGAAATATGTCATGAAATATGTCCAGACACTCAGTGCTTGGCTAATTAAAAGTAACAACACTATGGAGAAATTAACTTAACTGACTTTAAAGAGAACAGTAAAAAGGTATTTATTCTGAACTAAATATCTACAAAATATTGGTTTTGCAGAGCCGAATCGTGTGAACAAATACATAAATACATCAATATGCTATTCTGTTGAATAACTATTGACCAGTGAACTGTCTGAGATCAAGAAACAAACATCGCACTACCAACGTAATTATAACTTGCTGGTAGGGCACGTAATAATTAAGTTTAGTTCTATAACGTTGATCTATGTTTTAGAAAACCTATTGTACTTTCCTTATGAAAGGCTGGTGCCTTCTCTTTTCTTAATGATTTTGCGGTTATACATCTATCGGGTCAATGACGTCCAGTATCAATGACGTCCGCCCAGATCCTCTCAATAGTCCAGGTGAATTGTCTTCTCGATTTCTTTTGTTTTCTTTTTATTTTATACACGACCAAAGGACTCCATGCTTTCAACATTTACCATGTAATAATAAAGGCCATTATTTAGACGATAATATTCTTTTTAATTAAAGTTAAAATGTAGTTCTTATTTTGCGTTAATGCTTAACTTGGCTTCAAAGTAACTTGTAGAAATTCACACATTATTTTTGGCCAAGCTACAGAAAGACGGCTTATTGAGTGAACGACAAATTGCTCTCAGTTATAACATTTCTGGGGAAATTTGGAAAATGCCCGATTTCAAATTACTCCAAAAGACACTTCAAAAGTTAACAAGTCGATGTGCATTTCTTGCCTAATATTTGCTTCTTTCTGACGTTCTTCCCTCCGCTACCTCATTCATGTGGACAGTCACTAAACCAGTTTTCAGAATCATCTTGTCATTCAAAGAATTATTTGACAGACGACGCATCCAACCTGGAAGACGCTAATTTCGTCTTTACTTCCTTTCAGCTGCTTCTAAAAGAAGCTAATACTTCGGAATTCACATTTCGACTTATTTGCAAAGAATTTGTATGATTATTTTAAGTCCAAAAATTTACAGTTTTTGTTCATTAAACTTTTATCAATCAGTCGAGCGACGGTGAAACAAGAAAGTTTCGTCTGGTTTCTAAAGTTAACAATCATGATGAAAAATGGGCTTCTGCAAATTAATGTATAAAATGTGGGCATCAATCAATTTACCACATAGAAGTTGGTGTTTTATGTTCTTTCGGAAATACTAGAAAAACTGCAAATGGACGCAGGAGAGGAATGCGAGTTTAAAACACAGAAACACCTTTTTGGTTGCGGTTTCATTATAATATAGCATGAAAAACGGAAGAATTAATATGTTACATCTGAGCAGAGGCGATTTTGCTCTCAACACCAAATCTCCCAGGCAAATCTGGAACATTCCTGCTCTATAATTTCCTACCGTGCATTTGAGCTGTTTGGCAAAAAGTTTAAATGTGTGATATTTCTAAATTTGAAAACTGAAATTCTTTGTCAAGACGGACCACACTTTTCTAACCGAAAAGCTTAAACTCTATGGTGTCGATTTTCTTTCTTTTACATGTTCTCAGTCCTACTTATCTAACCAAAAGCAGCAAACCTTTATTAATTTTACAGAGTCAGTGTGACTTCTATAATGTGATATGTGGTATTCCACAAGGTTCTACGTAAGGACTTGATGAGCAAACAGAAAAATTAGAGGCAGACCTGAAAAGCCTTAGTAAAATCGACGATTCAGTGGGTGTCAAACAGTCAGGAGAATTCCTAAGCGACGATCACGATGCTCCGACATCCAAGAAAGTCTATAAAAAGACTGCACCGGCGGTTTAGACTGTCTGGGACGCAGGCACTCGAATCGAAGCAGTATCTGTATCAAAAATAACAATGTCGTTATTTCTTTTCCAGGCTAAAGTGCCCCTATCGTGAACCTTTACAATTTTATAGCGTTAAAAAATAATGCTGTTAACTTGAACTTAGAATTTTAACATTTCGACCCCACAATGTCTAGACACATATTTTCGCACGCAAAGAACTAAGCAGTTCTTTCTTTGGATTGACAGAGTTCTTCCATTCTTATGTAGTGATGACAATGTTTGGTGCTTTTTTTCAATCAGAATCTATTGATGGTCTATCACTAAAGAATTAACGGACGGAGAAGCCTTTTACAGTTCAAACTACAACGTGAATGAATGACTAATTTTGTTTCTCATCCGCGTGAAAACGAGAGATATCATGTTGGCAGACATAATAGACCTAAAGTAAGACTTATCAGAAAATGTTTAGAGAGAGTTAAATCAACCTTAAGCAGCTCCGGCGGCGAGAAACATTAAATTGCAACGAGATAAGTTGTTTGGATAGGAAGAACTATATTTTTGCGTTATATTAAAATGTTCATTCATAAACAACATAACTTGACCCTATTTAAGATGTTCGTTTAGTCCTTGACTGATTAAGGATATCTAGGATGTTTTTCGGGTAATAGTAGCTGGTCATTTCACGGTTGACGGTAAAATATGGCGGATTTTACAGTTCACGCTTAACCCCATGAGACCATCTTTCACGTGCATCTCATTAGTACGAAATTATTTTAAGTTTGCTCTTTCTTCGGGACTGACTCTTATGGCTTAACTGGGCTTACTGTGCGCGCCTTATATGATTTGTGTCGAGAACAGGAATACCTAAAGCTCTTTGACCTAAACTAAATAAGTAATAGTCGGCAAGAATGTGGTCTCAGTTATTCCCATAACACTCAACTCGGTCAAAACTATCACGGGGGAATTAATTCCACCGAAGCTTTGTCTTGGAATCAAAGCTTCTTTTTTTTATCTGAGGCAAATACAGTCTTTGATTACTGTACCATTTCTATTTGTAGGACGCCGAAATAAGCAGCAGGCTTAGACCATGGAATATTCAGACAAACGACGCTATCAGTTATAAATTGCCTTGCTCCTATCGACTACCTTTCAAAGAGTATTACATTTTAAAATGTTACAACCCGTAAAACTCTTCAATAGTTTAAGCCTACTTCCTCTGTTTCGTCATAGCCACTCTGAAAAGAATATTTTTGTTAAAGATCTCTTTTCAATATTTAAGAGCTACAGTCAAGGTGAATTTGAAAACAACTGTTTATTTGAAACCTTAAAGTGCAGCTCAGTTACAAACGTATGGTGGCCCAGCATTATCATAGTAAAATATGTAAGTTTTTGAGGAAAAAGGAATAAAAAATGGAAAGAAGTGAAAAATATACGCAATCAAAATAGCAAAAAGGGAGAAAAAATAATATTGTAATTAAAATTAATAACATAAAGTAAAAAAAATATATTCGTTCCCAAATTAAAAAGTAAAAAAAATATATATATATATATATATATTAGAGAAGTAATTAAAGCACTAAAATATTTTGGAAAAAATATAATCCAAAAATAAAGAAAAAAAGAAACATTGAAAATAATTGTTAAAAAACAACATT
The DNA here is from genome assembly GCA_019787425.1 of Platygyra sinensis. Taxonomy (NCBI): domain Eukaryota; kingdom Metazoa; phylum Cnidaria; class Anthozoa; order Scleractinia; family Merulinidae; genus Platygyra; species Platygyra sinensis. The sequence goes on from JAHPZR010022040.1 coordinate 7,498, forward strand.
GAAAATCAACATTGAAAATCAACATTGAAAATCGACATGAAAAAAAATTCAATGTTATTTCCACGTGGCCTGTCGTTATCATAGACCAGGATGCATTGCACGCATATTCAATATATTTCAGCCATTAGAGGTGATTAGAAGCTCCTGACACATCAGGGTTGTTAGGATGGTACTTGATATCTGCAGTATATGATAACCAAGTGTACATATTGTGAGCACAAGAGAGGAAAATACAAAGGGAACCATTCATTGTTCATAAGCCACATAGTGCAGTGGCCCATCGTACTCATAGCCCGTGAAGACTTTAATCAGCGGACTTCAGCGGAGCTTGAGACCCAGCTGACCCAAAATCGCCCGAGAAATCCAAACAATTCGTCCCGCGTCCAAAATGAGTAGAATTCGGAATACTGACTGGGAAAACTACGAGAACCTGAAAGGCACCATACGTAAATATGTGCTCCAAAACTTGGCTTGTCGGAGAAGTTCTAGCATTTCTGGGTCGAGACTATCCGCATGGGGTCTTTTAACGCCGAGTCGAAGGATGACTCACTTTGGGGTGAAATATGTACACTACGGAACAGACTTAAAAGTGAGTTGGACGAATGAAGCCAGAGGGCCAACTGGCACATTTACTTCACTGGTAAGACATCTTTTACTGCAATTTTTCACAGGTTCACGAATAATAAACACAGTTGATCATGTTTCGCGAGAGTAAGCTTTACATCAGCCTGCGTAGCTGTCGGGATGCGTGAGCGGGCGAGCGAAAGCCCGCGATTAATTCGCCGCTATCACGGCTTCGCCACTCGTGTTCACGGCTTCGCAACCAAAACAAATGCACTCGCGCGCGAAATCCCGCCAGCTACGCAGGCTAGCTTTACATACAATATGTGAGCCAGCACGTGAGGAATGCGAGGCATGCAAGTCAAACCAAACACATACGAGGCAAAATTTATATCGTTCTCTGTTTACACTTTTAACAAAGTCAAAAAATGCTATGGAAGACCATCTTTTACTGTTTCTGACTCACTGCCATTTTGAATGCCGATAAGGCCCTGGAGACGAGTCAACAACACTGTCACGCAATTGTCACGTAAATGTGCCAGTCGGTCCTCTGTGCCGATTCTTTTGTCCAACTTACTTTTAAGAGCACGTATTTCCGTATGGTGGCTTTCAGGTTCTCGTCGTTTTCCCAGTCAGTATTCCGAATTCTACTCTTTTTTTTTTTTTTTTCACATTTTTATTTCCATTGTTAATAGAATACAGCACTATTATAAGTGTCAATAACGTGATTACGTTAATAATACATATTCATTTTATCTTTAGTATAACATAATTAACTATCAATAAATAATTTCCATCTTTCTTGAAATTTCCTTTGCATGTTGTTTTTTACGGCTATGTACTTTTCAGTCTTGTACTTCATATTAATCACTTCTATATCGCAGCTATATCTGGGCTTAAGCTGCGTTTACGACTCGTCCAGATATGCCATTTTGCAACAATTAGAAAGTAATTTAGTAAGTCACTTACTTCGTCTAATTTACCTATCAAAATATCCTGCAAGGAAAATTCAACATGTTTACCAGAAAGTGCAAACCAACAATTTTTGAAATCCTTCCAAAACTGATTAGTATGAATACACTCATAAAACAAATGATTAACAGTTTCTGGGCTAACTTTACAAAACGTGCAAAAATCGTCTTGAACATAACCTATTTTGGCTAGACGAGAATTAGTGAAAGTAATATCATTTCGGATTTTAAATTGAAAACTTCTGACATTTCAGATGAGACAGTCTTCACTTTCAAGAACGCTTTAGTAACAGCTGAATCTGCTAAACCAAAGTCCTCTTTCAATTTAGCAAAGCCCCTTGAAACTCTTGCCTTACCCGAGACAAGCAATTCATAAAAGTGTTTATTTTTACATACAGTAGGATTAAATTTTTTCTCCCCACATTGAAATTCCAAAGGGCATTCTAGTTCGCTTTTAGTCACATCCAAACTCTTCAGGTGGGCAGGAACAGCAGCACGAACTCCTGACCAGACTAAAAAATTTGTATGTTTCAGACCTTTACTTTTAGCGCTATTGTAAGATTCTAAATTATTCTTGTTAAATTGCAAGTGATTAATAAGCAGGATCCCTGCTTTAATGTAATCTGAATAATATACTGTTTTATTATCTATCTTAATATCTTTGTTGTTCCGGATTATATTATTAGATATAGATGGCTTTGTTGAAAAGGTGATTCTTAATTAAGTTAGCCCACCACTGGAGAAGTTCTCTATAAAAGGTGAAAATAATTTTACAGTCTTTGACATCGTAATTACAACTAAAAAGGAAATCCCGCGAAAATCCTCAAGCAAACAGTTAGTATACGCTTTCCATGGGGACGAACCTTCTGAAAAAATTCTACCAAGCCAAGCTAATCTTGACGACTTAACATATGTTTCAAGATCTATTAAGTTCAAACCTCCGTATTTCAAGTCATTTACAGCTACCAGTCTAGCTATTTTATCAGTCCCTTTCCATAAAAAAAAAAATTGTAAATAATCCTGTTTAATTGTTTTATAAATTCTTCTGGAGTTGTTAGAACTGAGAACACATATAACATTTTGGGAAGCAGAAGTGATTTGATGACGGTAACTTTGCCAAAAAGTGAGAGACCTCGGCAATTCCATAACCGTATTTGTGTTCGACTGTCTTTTGATTTATCATAAAAATTTTTCTGTAATTGGTCAGTATCATTATAAGTAAATACTATCCCAAGGGCCTTGACACTTTTGCTCCACCTTAGCCCCAGAGGTGTTGCTGTATTTTGTCTGCATGAACCAATCCACATTGCTTCAGTTTTAGTATGATTAACTTTTAAGCCTGAACATATTGTAAATCGATCAAGCAATTGAAGGACGAGTTTTGCACAATCGATATTAGGTTCAAACAGAGTAAGATCATCAGCGTATTGCATCAGCTTAAATTCTTCCTGCCCTATCATTATGCCTTGAATGTCTTCTCTACTTCGAATAGTGACTGCTAAAATTTCGGCAGCAATAATAAATAAATATGGTGATAACGGGTCTCCTTGTCTTACTCCTCTCTGTAACTCAAAATATGGAGTACAACTACCATTATTTAATACACAACTAGTTATATCGTTATAAAATGTTTCTACCCATCTTATGAGAGTGGGCCCAAAACCAAAAGCGTCTAAACATTTTAACATAAAATTCCAGTCAATACTATCGAACGCCTTTTCAAAATTAATAAACAATAATATGCCTGGTGTGTTTTGTTGTTTTGTATACTCCATAACGTCAATGATTGACCTTGCCGCTTCACCAATAAACCTGCCCTTGACATAACCTGTTTGGTTAGTATGTATTATCTCTGGAAGAACTTTGATAATTCTTGCTGCAATTACTTTAGATGCAATTTTGGCATCTACATTGATTAAGGATATTGGTCTCCAATTTTCTAAATAGTTTCTATCTTTTTCTTTCTTTTCAATGAGCGTAATTAAAGCTTGTTTTTGAGAGGAGGACATTTCCTTATTATCAAAGGCCTCACTAAAAGATGCAACTAAAAATTCACCTATTAAGGGCCAGAAAGTTTTGTAAAACTCTATTGGAATGCTATCATTACCGGGCGTTTTACCCACTTGAAAGGAACCCAAGATAGACTCGCACTCCTGAAAAGTTATTTTTCCTTCGCAACGGGAACTAAGCTCGTCAGAAAGTTTCAATATGTTTGGGTTTTCCAAAAAACTTTTAGCTTGTTCACTGTTTAAATCTACTCTTTGTCTGCTATACAGCCTGCTGTAGAAAAGTTTTTCAGCATTCAATATCTCAAACGGATCAGTCGAAACCGAACCACTCAGGTATAATTTCCTTACATGTTTGTTAATGTTATTGCGTTTTTCTAAATTTTAAAAAAAATATTTACTGCTCTTTTCACCGTGCTCGTGCCATCTTGCTCTTGCACGAACAACAATTCCTTCTACTCTTTCATCGTATAATATTTCAAGTTCATTTTTAAATTTGTCCATTTCTAGTCTAGTGATTTCGCTGGGGTTTTCTTGAAATTTATTTAATGCATCTTGATACTTGAAGTTGAGCTCCTCTTCTCGCTTTTTTACGTTCTTGTCCTAATTTTTTAGAATAAGTTATTGAGCTTGTTTTAATTTTAAATTTGAGCCAATCCCATTTGGCCCTATTATCTGATAAACCTTTTGCATCATCTAACCAGTTTGGCAGTTCACTATTTATCATATCCAGGTAATCTGGCCTATTCAACAAGGAAGTATTTAGTTTCCAAAAGCCAGGCCCTTTGCGGCTCTCCTTAATATTTTCTAATTCTAATATTATAGAAGAATGGTCAGTTTTAATTGAGGCTACAATATCAACCTGTGTGACTAAATCATTTAAATTGTCCGAAATAAGCCAATAATCAAGTCTGCAGAAGATGAAAGGAGAACTTTTACTCCAAGTGTAGCTGCGAGCATTCGGATTCTTAATGCGCCAGATATCGTGTAGACTGAATTCATTTTGAATGTTTTCAATCGAATTTATCACATGTTGTCGAGGAATTAGAACGCCGCCTTTTTTCTCTATAGTCGGATCTAACAGACAATTAAAGTCTCCACCTACAATGACATTGCTGTCACTGTCCAAGTCAATACCCCGTAAAGTAGTCGACAAATCCTGCTAAAAGCGAACCGCTTCTGCATCTTTATTCGGACCATAAAGGTTTACCAGAAAGTACTTTCTTTAATTTGTTTTGATTGTTTAAAAGTTATTGACAACATTGTGTTACATTTAACATATTCGCACCAGTTGTGAATTTGCAATCGGGAATTTGGAATGTGGAAATTATCAAAACATGGAAAAAACATACACAAAACCAAGACAGAACAACAAAGGCAAAACACACACAAACAGAAATTCGAAAGCGTACTTACCATGGCTTTGGCAGCCCAGGTTGTTAGGTACACTTTCGCCGAGTACCTCTGAATTTTCTTCATATATTAAATATACATTAAATATTGCAAACTAAATCAATAAGTAGAAAAATCTCCGAGACATAAAAGTCATCCTGATCTAGGAATAAAGCACTATCCAATTGTAACTTACAAAGTTAAGCGTTAGGTAGGTAAAATGACTTTAAGCTGTTCGTTCCTTCCTCCTTATACAGAATTCTAGCCGGAACGCTCCATCTGATTCTTTGCTGTAATGAGGACGTCAATCTTGGCAAGAATGTCATCCAGCTTACGCGAAGGGTCGGCTGATTCACTCGTCATTTCGTGTTTTCGCGCTTAGACATTTGCAATAAAATTGGTAGAAACAGAAGAAAATGCGGAGAGCTCGGAAAAGCCGTCCTACCCTCGTGGAGCCATGCGACCACACCCATTCCGAATTCTACTCATTTTGGACGCGGGACGAACTGTTTGGATTTCTCGGGCGATTTTGGGTCAACCGGGTCTCCAGCTCCGCTGAAGTCCGCTGATTAAAGTCTTCACGGGCTATGAGTACGATGGGCCACTGCACTATGTGGCTTATGAACAATGAATGGTTCCCTTTGTGTTTTCCTCTCTCGTGCTCACAATATGTACACTTGGTTATCATATACTGCAGATATCAAGTACCATCCTAACAACCCTGATGTGTTAGGAGCTTCTAATCACCTCTAATGGCTGAAATATATTGAATGTGTGTGCAATGCATCCTGGTCTATGATAACGACAGGCCACGTGAAATTAACATTGAATTTTTTTTTCTTGTCGATTATCAATGTTGATTTTAAATGTTGTATTTTTCAATGTTTATTTTTAATGTTGATTTTCGATGTTGATTTTCAATGTTGTTTTTTAACAATTATTTTCAATGTTTTTTTTCTTTTCTTTTATTTTTGGATTATATTTTTTTCAAAATATTTTAGTGCTCTAATTATTTCTCTAATATTTTTTTGTTACTTTTTAATTTGTGAAGGAATATTTTTTTTTACTTTATATTATTAATTTTTTATTACAATATTATTTTTTCTCCCTTTTTTCTATTTTGATTGCGTATATTTTTCACTTCTTTCCATTTTTCATTCCTTTTTCCTCAAAAACTTACATATTTTAGTATGATAATGCTGGGCCACCATACAAACGCTCGCAAAATCAAACTTCAAGACGAAGAGAACTTGGTGCACTTTCACAGATTCGCTATTTTGTTTCTCGCTATGACAAAAATCTAAATCAACGTCAGAAATGGCCTAGAGGGCAACTCCAGTCGTGCGATTAAAATTAAGTTTCCTTTACGCTTTATTTTATATTCTTGAATAAAGACACCACAGAAATATGTAGCTTTTATTGTCATTGTAATCATATGTGTATAAGGAATTTGATCGTGTTTTTGTACTTCGTTCTGGATCAAGACCAAACTTTTTTTTTTGCAGAGAGCTCTATATAAAAATTAAAACGGTAAAATAACTGTACAGCAAAAGACCAGAGTTCGAATGCGATGATTTTGTACATGGCTACTTGTATGTTCTTCACTCATACATATTGTCAGTGTAATGCTTTATCACATCAGGCAGAGAAAAAAGTAGAATCGAATTGTCTCAAAAACTAATGAGAACAAAACTTCCTTCGTATTTTTATTCAACGAACTTTGAATTTAAATATGCTGCCTTATAAAGAACAATCATGTCAGCGCTGGACCCCAAGAGAGGTTTGTGATTAACAGGTGAAACAATCATGTTATTTTTTTCTGGAGTAAGGATAGACCTAAGGTAATGGAAAACAACCAAGAGTAAGTTTACTGAGTCACTCAACCTACCTTTACAACGACAATGAAAGACTTCGTACCTGGTTAACGGTCTCAGAAGAACTGAATTTAACAAGTTGTCAAAATTCTGGTGTTAATTTATAGTTGAACATAGTCCCGTTGCAACTTTCAGCTGTCTAGAATAAAAATAATAATAATAAAAAAAAAAACGTCCTGTTGTTTTATCGAGTTTTCCGCATAATAAATTTGAATAACACCAGCTAAAACGTCAAGGATGGGGGTCGGTCGCACTAGGCGACAAAAATTTTGTAAGCTCGGCCGAATTTCAGGAAAAAAATTTTGGTTTAACAATTTTTTGTTCCAAATATTTTGCTAAACGCGGTCGCACTGGAAAGTGACAATCTTATCTTTTGTGCCTAAAACGTCAATCAAGTTGTTTGCCTTTTTCAATGTTCAGCAGCTGCAGAGGCATCGGCAATAGAAGAAGTAGGCTCGGGGGAAATAAACCTTGAACTTGGTTTTTCGTTTCTGATCTGGCTTGGAAAAAATTGGGAGTCGTGATAAGTTAAATGAACTCCTTCTCTGTTCCTGTTCATCTGTCAATAAAAACATGTCCGGCCCAACGCTAGCTGCTCCCTGAAGCCGCTGAAAATCGAAATTTTGGTACGGAAAGCGAGCGAAATTTTCTCTGTCCATGCTTGTTGCACTGAAGTACTTTTAAGTTTGGCGCACTTTTGATCCCGCGTTAATGAAGTATGGAAAGTACTAATGGATTTTGTGACACTGAACAAACAAAAAAGTACGATAAAATCGTCTGAAAAAAAATCGGCCAGTCCAAGGGGCTCGCCGATTTTTTGCCGCGGCTTCTTTGAACTTTAGTAAATTCGGACAAAATTTTGTCAAGGAGAAACACGTCGGTCGCACTCGTCTACAACACTCCTTGACAGCTTTTTTTGCAAAGTAAACAAAAATTTTGGCGCACTTTTGATCGCGCGTTAATCGAGTATGGAAGGTGCTAATGGATTTTGAGACACTGAACAAAC
>JAHPZR010022041.1:0-7500 GCA_019787425.1 Platygyra sinensis
TGACTGAACTGTCTGGGATCAAGAAACAAACATCACACTACCAACGTAATTAAAACTTGCTGGTAGGGTACGTAATAATTAAGTTTAGTTCTATAACGTTGATCTGTGTTTTAGAAAACCTATTGTACTTTCCTTATGAAAGGCCGGTGCCTTCTCCTTTCTTAATGATTTTGTGGTTATACATCTATTGTGTCAATTACGTTAAGTATCAATGACGTCCGCCCAGATCCTCTCAGTAGTCCAGGTGAATTGTCTTCTCAATTTCTTTTGTTTTCTTTTTATTTCATACACGACCAAAGGACTCCATGCTTTCAACATTTACCATGTAATAATAAAGTCCATTATTTAGACGATAATATTCTTTTTAACTGAAGATAAAATGAATTCCCTTTAATCTTAAGTCTTTTAATAAATTGTTGTAACAGTTTTGAACGCTTAAAATGTAGTTCCTATTTTGCGTTAATGCTTAACTTGGCTTCAAAGTAACTTGTAGAAAATTCACACTTTATTTTTGGCCAAGCTACAGAAAGACGGCTTATTGAGTGAACGACAAATTGCTCTCAGTTATAACATTTCTGGGGAAATTTGAAAAATACCCGATTTCAAAATACTCCAATAGACACTTCAAAAGTTAACAAGTCAACGTGCATTTCTTGCTTAATATTTGCTCCTTTCTCACGTTCTTCCCTCCGATACCTTACTCATGTTGACAGTCACTAAACCAGTTTTCAGAATCATATTGTCATTCAAAGAATTATCTGACAGACGATGCATCCAACCTTTTAGACGCTAATTTCGTCTTTACTTCCTTTTAGCTGCTTCTTAAAGAAGTTAATACTTCGAAATTCACCTTTCGACTGATGTGCAAAGAATTTGTAAGATTATTTTAAGTCCAAAAATTTACAGTTTGTGTTCATTTAACTTTTATCAATCAGTCGAGCGACGGTGGAACGAGAAAGTTTTATCTGGTTTCTAAAGTTAACAGTCATGATGAAAAATCGGCTTCTACAAATTAATGTATAAAATGTGGGCATCAATCCATTTACCACATAGAAGTTGCTGTTTTATGTTCTTTCGCAAAAACTAGAAAAACTGCAAATGGACGCAGGAGAGGAACGCGAGTGTTTTTAGCAGTTTAAAACATAGGAACACTGTTTTGGTTTCGATTTCATTATTATATAGCATGAAAAACGGAAGAATTGATATTTTACATCTGAGAAGAGGCGATTTTGCTCTCAACACCAAATCTCCCAAGCAAATCTGGAACATTCCTGCTCTATAATTTCCTACCGTGCATATGAGCTGTTTGGCAAAAGTTTAATGGTGTGATATTTCTAAATTTGAAAACTGAAATTCTTTGTCAAGACGGACCACAGTTTTCTAACCGAAAAGCTTAAACTCTATGGTGTCGATTGTCTTTCTTTTAGATGTTCTCAGTCCTACTTATCTAACCAAAAGCAGCAAACCTTTATTAATTTTATAGAGTCAGTCTGACTTCTGTAATGTGATATGTGGTGTGAGGTGAGGTGAATACTTTATTTACCCTCGGAGTGGTATTCCTCAAGGTTCTACGTTAGGACTTGATGAGCAAACAGAAAAATTAGAAGCAGACCTGAAAAGCCTTAGTAAAATCGACGATTCAGTGGGTGTCAAACAGTCAGTAGAATTCCTAAGTGACGATCACGATGCTCCGACATCGAAGAAAGTCTATAAAAAGACTGCACCGGCGGTTTAGACTGTCTGGGACGCAGGCACTCGAATCGAAGCAGTATCTGTATCAAAAGTAAGACTTATCAGAAAATGTTTAGAGAGAGTTAAACCAACCTTAAGCAGCTCCGGCGGCAAGAAACATTTATATTGCAACGAGATCAGTTGTTTGGATAGGAAGAACTGTATTTTTGCGATATATTAAAATGATCATTTATAAACAACATAACTTGACCCTATTTAAGATGTTCGTTTAGTCCTTGACTGATTAAGGATATCTAGGACATTTTTCGGGTAATAGTAGCTGGTCATTTCACGGTTGACGGTAAAAATATGGCGGATTTTACGGTTGACGCTTAACCCCACTGAGACGATCTTTCACGTGCATCTCATTAGTACGAAATTATTTTAAGTTTGCTCTTTCTTCGGGACTGACCCTTATGGCTTAACTGGGCTTAATGTACGCGCCTTATATGATTTGTGTCGAGAACAGGAATACCTAAAGCTCTTTGACCTAAACCTAAATAAAGTAAATTGTCGGCAAGAATGTGGTATCAGTTATTCCCATAACACTCAACTCGGTCAAAACTATATAACGGGGGAATTAATTCCACCGAAGCTTTGTCTTGGGATCAAAGCTTTTTTTATCTGAGGCAAATACAGTCTTTATTACTGAACCGTTTCTATTGGTAGGACGCCAAAATAGGCAGCAGGTCAGCCCATGGAATATTCAGACAAACGACGCTATCAGTCATAAATTGCCTTGCTTCTCATGACTACCTCTCAAGGAGTATTAACATTTTAAAATGTTACAACCCGTAAATTCTTCAATAGTTTAAGCCTACTTTCTATGTTTTGTCATAGCCACTCTGAAAAGAATATTTTTTGTTAAAGATCTCTTTGCAATATTTTAGAGCTACAGTCAAGGTGAATTTGAAAACAACTGTTTATTTGAAACCTTAAAGTGCAGCTCAGTTACAAACGCTCGCAAAATCAAACTTCAAGACGAAGAGAACTCGGCGCACTTTCACAGATTCGCTATTTTGTTTCACGCTATGACAAAAACCTAAATCAACGTCACAAATGGCCTAGAGAGCAACTCCAGTCGTGGGAATTAAATTCAATTTCCTTTACGTTTTATTTTATATTCTTGAACAGTAAAGACACCACAGAAATATGTAGCTTTTATTGTCATTGTAATCATATGTGTATAAGGAATTTGATCGCGTTGTTTTTTTACTTCGTTCTAGATCAAGACCAAACCTTTTTTTTTTGCAGAGAGCTCTTTATAAAAAAATAAAGGGTAAAATAACTGTACAGCAAAAGACCAGAGTTCGAATGCGATGATTTTGTACATGGCCACTTGCATGTTCTTCACTCATACATATTGTCAGTGTAATATTTGATCACATCAGGCAGAGAAAAAAGTAGAATCGAATTGTCTCAAAAACTAATGAGAACAAAACTTCCTTCGTATTTTTGTTCAACGAACTTTGAATTTAAATATGCTACCTTATAAAGAACAATCATGTTAGCGCTGGATCCTAAGAGAGGTTTGTGACTAACAGGTGAAACAACCATGCTATTTTTTTTCGGGAGTAAGGTTAGACCTAAGGTAATGAAAAACGACCAGGAGTAAGTTTACTGAGTCACTCAACCTACCTTTACAATGACAGTGAAAGACTTCGTACTTGGTAAACGGTCTCAGAAGAATTGAATTTAACAAGTTGTCAAAATTCTGTTGTTAATTAATAGTTGAACATTGTCCCGTTGCAACTCTCAGCTGTCTAAAATAATAAAAAAAAAACTTCCTGTTTTTCATCGAGTTTTCCGCATAATAAATTTGAATAACACCAGCTAAAACGTTAAAGATAGGGGCCGGTCGCACTAGGTGACACAAATTTTGTAAACTCGGCCGAATTTCAGGAAAAAAGTTTGCTTTAACAAATTTTTGTTCCAATTTTTTTGTTAAACGGGGTCGCAATGGGAAGTGACAATCTTATATTTTGTGCCTAAAACGTCAATCAAGTTGTTTGCCCTTTTCAACGTTCAGCAGCTGCAGAGGCATCGGTAATAGAAGTACGCTCGGGGAAAATAGACCTTGAACTTGCTTCTTTGTTTCTGATCTGGCTTAGAAAAATTTGGGAGCCGTGACTAGTTAAATGAACTCCCTCTCTGTTCCTGTTCATCTGTCAGTAATGACATGTCCGGCCCAACGCTAGTTGCTCCCTGAAGCCGCTGGAAATCGAAGTTTTGGTACAGAAAGCGAGCGAAATTTTCGCTGTCCATGCTTGTTGCACTGAAGTACTTTTAAGTTTGGCGCACTTTTGATCGCGCGCTAATGAAGTATGGAAAGTGCTAATGGATTTTGTGTCACTGAACAAACAAAAAGTACGATAAAATCGCCTGACAAAAAATCAGCGAAGGGGCTCGCCGATTTTTTTGCCGTGGCTTCTTTGAAGTTTCGTAAGGTCGGACAAAATTTCGTCTAGGAGAGACACGTCGGTTGCACTCGTCTACAACACTCCTTGACAGCCTTTTTTTGCAAAGTAAACAAAAATTTTGGCGCACTTTTCATCGCGCGTTAATGGAATATGGAAGGTGCTAATGGATTTTGTGACACTGAACAAACAAAAAGGTACGATAAAATCGCCTGACAAAAAAATCGGCCAGTCCAAGCGGCTCGCAGATATGGGGGGGGGGGGGGGGGGGGGGGTCGCACTAGGGCGAATTCTGTTTGTTTTACCAAAAATTGGGTCAAAATTGGAGCTTTCCCTAATGCGACTCTTACGAACAAAATTTGGAAAAATTTGTCAGTGGACCAAAAAGATCAAAGACGCCGTAGTGTATGGGTGGGGCAGGCAGATTTTTCCAAAATCGCCCAAAGAAAACAAGAATTCATCAAACATGTCAACTGCGTGTTTACTTAGGAAAATTGATGCACAGTAGAAGCGCACGAACATTTCATCATTGTTTACAAAGCGTTTTATCAGTGTTTACTCAAGAATTTAGCCTTGTTGTGTGGCTTCATGTGCGACCGGAAAATGAGCCCAAAAAAAATTGGTCAGTGCCGATATTTTTGAGTCTTTCGGACCGACCAAAAAAAAAATTCGCTCTAGTGCGACCCCCACTATTTTGCCGCGGCTTCTTTGAAGTTTGGTAAAGTCGGAAAAAATTTTATCAAGGAGAAACACGTCGGTCGCACTCGTCTACAACACTCCTTGACAGCTTTTTTTGCAAAGTAAACAAAAATTTTACCTAGTGCGACCGGCCCCATAATAAGTAAGCTTATTAAACTCAACAGGAAATGTTTAATTCAAAGAATAATATAGAGCCCGTGAGTGTGCAGTTAATCTCAACATGTCAGAATAGATATTCTGAAATTTCCGTACAGAATAGACCAACTTATCAATAAAACCGTACTGTTTTTAAAACAAAAGAAAAGGCAACGATAATAAATATTCATTCCCCATGTGTGATGAATACTTCTAGGTCAGCCGCTGTTTGCGTGTTATTTATTTCCAATTGGTGGCCTACACCTCGCTCGCTACTATAAACAATTAAACATATCAGCTGCGCATGTTGTATCCATCACTAGAAGGCACCTTTTTAATCAGAAAAGGTTACGAAAACGTTCGTAAAAAATAACCAGCTTTGAAGCTGCGTTTAAAGACGGTGCCTGTTTTTGTTAGTGCTTTCAAGTTCTGCGCATCACGCAAGGCATGGCTCACACGCCACGCGCCCGCTAAGGTTTGAACCAACTACGCTTCCAGCTGCGTGACCTGAGAACAAAATTCTTCTACTGTGACCAAATGAAGTTTCAATGGTAGCGCACTAAAACAAGGAATAGCAGAAACAGTTGTTGACAGCTTCCGTCTAGCCGTTATACGCAGAAAATTATACTGAAATCCAGCTGCAAACATGAAGTGGCAGATGGCGTGATGCGAGCGCGCGCGTAAAACGAGTGGAAGAGACTCAAATGTTTGACTTGGTTGGGATGTGACAGGATGATAATATAAAAGGCACCGAAATAATTTTCCAAAAAGGTGAGAACGACTAATTTAAATTTTAAGAGCGCATTTGCTATAAAATTGGTGGTAATCCTAGTAAACAATCAAACAGTTTCTGGTGGCGAGGAAAAGCTATTTAGACTTGATTACATGGCAAGGTAGTTTTGAGGTAAATCCGAGCTGCGTTCTGATTGGTTCTTTCTTGGTCGGGTTTACGCCATACGGACCGTTTCCATGGAAACAGTCATAAGTTGTGTATTTTCTGTCTTCAAAAGCTGGCAAATTCAAAACAGGCATGGCCCGATTGCCATATAATAAACTACTTTAATACTAACCTAGCTTGCTCAAACTGCACTTGGGAATATTGGCCCGAGGTAGTGGCAGTGTGCACTATTTCCCAGTATGGTCCTTGCTCTCGGTTAGAAAGAGGTTAGTATTTTGGCTAAACCAGAGGACAGCTCTCAGGGACGCTAAAACCGCTGATGCGACGATAACTTTATTTCCAACGACATATCAAACGTTTTTATATACCATTTATCACCTAGTTAGAAGACTTTAATAAAATAAATGGGTTTGCTTTTCTGTATTTAGGTGAATTCTAAGGATATATGTGAAGAAGGATCTTTAACTTGCTTTTCGAAAAAATGCTGACGTTCAAGGCTAATTATCTCGGTAAAATGCGTCCCAGTAACTCAGCCAAATTGCATTGATCGGGAACACTTATCGCTCGTGTTTGGTATGGTTTTTTTTCTCTCGGCTTGTTACCGGCGCTGTTCCATTTTGTTTCACTGTTCATGTTTCTTTCTTTTTCTTTGTTTTAGTGTTGAGAGTTTGGTCGTTTAATTCGTAATTGTCCCAAGAGCTCCGTAAACACATCCTCGTCGGACCGTCCGCCTAACCGGGGGTGACTAGCCGATCCTAAATGGTCAGCTTCGGATGTCGATGTTGATATTGTCGAAACCAATGAGTACTCTTTAATTGATGATTATTTAGAAAGTGAGATAGATATTACTTCAAAAGCCAGAACTTGATGATAATTTCAGGACATATAAGATGAACGATAGACCACCACTTAACAATATATTAAAATCCAGCAGGGAACTCTGCCTGTTCTCTTGAGTATATCGGTAACTACGCTCATAATTTTCTACAAATTTTCAGTCTGACGATGGTATAGTTTATACCGAAATATAACTGTCACTTAAGATCTCGGTTTTTGTTCATTTGTTTTCAAAATTTAAAGACACGTTGAATCTACTTGGTCTATCGTTCATCTTATAAGTGGGGTAGAGTTTGTTGAAGGTTCATCCGGTGTAAAAGGTCGCCTGAAACAGTGTATCAGCTATTGGGAATCTACCATTTGTGCTCCGCAGTTTGTCTTAGGCTCGATTTCTGAATACTATAGATTACCATTGGTCAAATTTCCAGATAAGTGCCATTTAAGAAACAATCGCTCTGCGGTGCGGCATCCTCAGTTTGTTGAAGAAGCTATCTCTAAATTGTTGTTAAAAGATTGCATCCAGGAGCATTATGAACCTCCATATTGCGTTAATCCTTTTTCTGTCGCAGAGGGAAAGAAGATAAGGTTGGTCATTGATCTCAGGCACGTTAACTCAGCCTTTTTAAGCATTCGTTTAAGTACGAGGATCTGCATTGACTTTTTAAGTGTTTGAGTAGTGTTTGTTTTTTTACGTGGGATCTTGAGTCGGGTTAACATCATATAGATATTTACAACGAGCATCAGAAATTTTTGGGGTTTGCCTGGCCATTTTTAGGTGGTTGA
>JAHPZR010022041.1:12500-21777 GCA_019787425.1 Platygyra sinensis
TTGGCGGTGCTAACGATCCGGGTGTCAGGTCTCTTTTTCCTCAATGAAGGGCAGGCATGTTGGTTGGAAGAATCCGAAGTCTTAGTTTCGTTATCTTGAAACTGTACCAAAACAGCTAGTTGAGATTACTCGGTCTATGAACATTTATGTCCGTTATTAGGGGTCCAGTCCAGTAGGAGGGCCCGGCAGCCGTAGCCTACTGTGGTTCCTACCCAGATTTCCTGCGCCAAATTTGGTGAGTTTTTTTTTCTGGCGTCCAAGTGTCCGCTGTGTTGGAGTACACCCTCGGCTTGCCTTGCATTGCTTGAATTTTCGCTTTTTCTTTCTTTTTTCTGAGTTATATTTTTCCTAGTCTTTATTATTTTTTGTTGCACGAGGTGGGGTATCCAGCCATTTTGTTGCACTCCCTGGGGAGTGTTTGCATTTGCCTGTAGTTGAGTCTGTAATAAAGACAGTGCTGGTTGCCACAACACACTGCATTATTCTCCATATCGTTGTTGTCTCTTGTTGTTTCTATGGTACGGTAAATAGCATAGAATGCTCTTTCTTAGGGACTGCCCATTGTGGCTTACCTGGGCTTAATGTACGCCTTATATGATTTGTGTCGAAAACAAGAATACCTAAAGCTCTTGTCACATAAAGCTAAATAAATTAAATAGTCGGCAAATAAGTGGTATTTAGTTATTCCCATAACACTCAGCTCGGTCAAAACTATCATGCTAGAATTAATCCTGCCGAAGCTTTCTCTTGGGATTAAAGCCTTTTTCAGTATTATCTGAGGCAAAATATCGTCTTTATTACTAAACCAATTCTATTGGTAGGCCGAAATAGACAGCAGGTTTAGTTCATGGAATATTCAGACAAACAACGCCATGGGTTATAAATGGCTTTGCTCCTCATGACTTCAACTTTTTCAAAGAGTATTTATCATTTTGGAAATGTTGCAGCCCGTAAAATTCTACAATTGTTTAAGCCTATTTCTCTGTTTCGTCCTAGTCACTTTGTAAAGAATATTCTTAAAGACCGCTTTTCAATATTTTAGAGCTACAGTCAAGGCGAATTTGTGAAAACAACTGGTTTTTTGAAACCTTAACGTTCAGCTCAGTTACAAACACTCGCTGAATCAAACATCGAGATCAAGAGAACTCAATGCACTTTCACAGGTTTGCTATTTTGTTTCGCGCTATAAAGGAATTCATACGATAAAAACCTAAATCAACGTCCGAAATGGCCTAGCGAGCAACTCCAGCCGGAATTAAATTGAATTTTCTTTACATCTGATTTTATATTCTTGAATAAAGACAGCACAGTAATATGTAGTTTTTGTTGTCATTATAATCATATGTGTATAAGGAATTTGATCGTATTCTTTAATTCTGTACCACAAAAGACTGGAGAGTTCGAATGCGATGATTTTCTACATCATGGGCCACTTACATGTTCTTCACTCATACATATTGTCAGTGTAATATTTGATCACATCAGGCAGAGAAAAAAGTAGAATCGAATAGCCCATTTCACGGTTAATTTTTCTCATTTGCATTACAATGTAATCCAACGTGGACGCGAGGCAATTTCGGGCTAAAACTGCAAAATAGCCCGAAATTGCCTCACATAGATGCTAGAATTCATTGTAATGCAAATGAGAAAAGCTAACCGTGAAAAGGGCTATTGTCTCAAAAACTAATGAGAACAAAACTTCCTTCGTATTTTTGTTCAACGAACTTTGAATTTAAATATGCTACCTTATAAAGAACAATCATGTTAGCGCTGGATCCTAAGAGAGGTTTGTGACTAACAGGTGAAACAACCATGCTATTTTTTTTCGGGAGTAAGGTTAGACCTAAGGTAATGAAAAAACGACCAGGAGTAAGTTTACTGAGTCACTCAACCTACCTTTACAATGACAGTGAAAGACTTCGTCCCTGGTAAACGGTCTCAGAAGAATTGAATTTAACAAGTTGTCAAAACTCTGGCGTTAATTAATAGTTGAACATTGTCCCGTTGCAACTCTCAGATGTCTAGAATAATGATAAAAAAACAACTTCCTGTTTTTTATCGAGTTTTCCGCATAATAAATTTGAATAACACCAGCTGAAACGTTAAAGATAGGGGCCGGTCGCACTAGGCGAAACAAATTTTGTAAGCTCGGCCGAATTTCAGGAAAAAAATTTGATTTAACAAATTTTGTTCCAAATTTTTTTGTTAAACGCGGTCGCACTGGGAAGTGACAATCTCATCTTTTGTGCCTAAAACGTCAATCAAGTTGTTTGCCCTTTTCAATGTTCAGCAGCTGCAGAGGCATCGGCAATAGAAGTAGGCTCGGGCAAAATAGACCTTGAACTTGGTTCTTCGTTTCTAATCTGGCTTGGAAAAATTTGGGAGCCGTGAATAGTTAAATGAACTCCCTCTCTGTTCCTGTTCATTAATGACATGTCCGGCCCAACGCTAGTTGCTCCCTGAAGCCGCTGAAAATCGAAATTTTGGTACAGAAAGCGAGCGAAATTTTCTCTGTCCATGCTTGTTGCACTGAAGTACCTTTAAGTTTTGCGCACTTTGATCGCGCGTTAATGAAGTATGGAAAGTGCTAATGGATTTTTGTGACACTGCACAAACAAAAAAGTACGATAAAATCGCCTGACAAAAAATCGGCAAGACCAAGGGGCTCGCCGATTTTTTGCCGCGGCTTCTTTGAAGTTTGGTAGGGTCGGACAAAATTTTGTCTAGGAGAAACACGTCGGTTGCACTCGTCTACAGCAATCCTTGACAGCTTTTTTTGCAAAGTAAACAAAAATTTTGGCGCACTTTTGATCGCGCGTTAATGGAATATGGAATGTGCTGCTAATAGATTTTGTGACAAGAAAAATAAAAATAATTTTGTTCAAAATTATTTGAAAATGAAGATTCTTATAAAGATTTAGAATTCATCATACATATCAAAAGTTAATTTTTACTCTTCATAGCTGTACTTCCTTATTCAATTCCTTATCCAGTTCCAATCCTGTTCTGGTCCTAAATACTTCGAATTGACCATGTAGCCTTAATGAACTAATGAATACAAGTTTCTCTTAAGTAGTTCTTCTTTTGCCTTTTCTGTAATTCGTTTCTTTTCATTAAGGTTAGCAGATGTCATTTATTTCTATTGTTCCTGGCCCGCCTCGACTAGCTCTTGCTACCTGCGGTGCAAGGCCATTCTACTATAATATGTGTAAAATGTAATAATACAGTTGAAGTTGAAGTTGAAATTGACACTGAACACAAAAAAAAGTACGATAAAATCGCCTGACAAAAAATCGGCCAGTCCAAGGGGCTCGCCTATTTTTTGCCGCGGCTTCTCTAAAGTTTGTTAAGGTCGGAACAAAATTTTATCAAGGAGAAACACGTCGGTCGCACTCGTCTACAACACTCCTTGACAGCTTTTTTTGCAAAGTAAACATAAATTTTGCCTAGAGCGACCGGCCCCATACTAAGTAACCTTATTAAACTCAACAGGAAATGTTTAATTCAAAGAACAATATAGAGCCCGTGAGTGTGCAGTTAATCTCAACATATCAGAATAGATATTCTGAAATTTCCGTACAGAATAGACTAACGTATCGATAAAACCGTACTGTTTTTTAAAACAAAAGAAAAAGCAACGATAATAATATTCATTCCCCATGTGTGATGAATACTTCTAGGTCAGCCGCTGTTTGCGTGTTATTTATTTCCAATTGGTGGCCTACACCTCGCTTGCTACTATAACCAATTAAACATATCAGCTGCGCATGTTGTATCCATCACTAGAAGGCACCTTTTTAATCAGAAAAGGTTACGAAAACGTTCGTAAAAAATAACCAGCTTTGAAGCTGCGTTTATAGACGGTGCCTGTTTTTGTTAGTGCTTTCAAGTTCTGCGCATCACGCAAGGCATGGCTCACACGCCACGCGCCCGCTAAGGTTGAACCAACTACGCTTCCAGGTGCTTGACCTGAGAACCAAATGAAGTTTGCAATGATAGTGCACTAAAACAAGGAATAGCAGAAACAGTTGTTGACAGCTTCCGACTTAAAAACTATCCGTTATACGCAGAAAATTATACTGAAATCCAGCTGCAAACATAAAGTAGCAGATAGCGTGAGGCGAGCGCGCGCGTAAAACGAGTGGAGAGGACTCAAATGTTTGACTTGTTTGGGATGTCACAGGATAATAATTTAAAAGGCACCGAAATAATTTTCCAAAAAGGTGAGAACGACTAATTTAATTTTTAAGAGCGCATTTGCTATAAAATCGGTGGTAATCCTATTAAACAATCAAACAGTTGGGCGAAGAAAAGCCATTTAGACTTTATTACATGGCAAGGTAGTTTTGAGGTAAATCCGAGCTGCTTTCTGATTGGTTCTTTCTTGGTGGGGTTTACGCCATAAGGACCGTTTCCATGGAAACGGTCATAAGTTGTGTATTTTCTGTCTTCGAAAGCCGGCAAATTCAAAACAAGCATGGCCCGATTGCCATATAATAACCTTCTTTAACACCAACCTAGCTTGCTCAAACCGCACTGGGAATATTGGCCCCAGGTCGTGACAGTGCGCACTATTCGCCAGTATGGTCCTTGCGCTCGGTTAGTAAGAGGTTCGTATTTTGGCTAAACCAGCCGACAGCTCTCAGGGACGCTAAAACCGCTGACGCGACGATATTTTTATTCCGACAACATATCAAACGTTGTTTTTATATACCATTTATCATGTAGTTAGAAGACCTTTGTAAAATAAATGGGTTTGCTTTTCTGTGAATTCTAAGGATATATGTGAAGAAGATCTTTATTTTGCTTTTCGAAAAAATGCTGACGTCAGATTTTTTCGAGGTTCAAGGCTAATTATCTCGGTTAAATGCGAAGCTTCCCCAGTCTCCTTTGTGGATTCCCTTGCTAAAGAACTACTTTTTCCACTCGATCTAAATCTGGCGAAAAACCACGGTCGCAATAACTCAGCCAAATTGCATTGATCGGGAACACTTATTGCTCGACAAAAAATTCGGGTTTTACATTCCTGAAACTAGACCAGTAACAGTAAACTTTATGCTGCGATACGTTACCATAACAACAGTATAACTTGTTAAACTACACTTTGGGTGCGTTTCTTTGGGATAGTCCGGATCGGTTCCTTTGATGCACCATGATCCGATTGATCTTTGATCATTAATCCTAATTCATCCTAAAGGAACAAGCCATTATTTTCAGGTTTAAGTGCTTATTACTCAGAAAAAAACTTGGTGGCCCCCATTTTTATTATGGAATTGTGACCAGAATTTTAAGTGCATCATTTTGCATAGACTTTCTCAAAGCCCGTTCGTCGTATTCATAAGCGCTTGCTTTCGCATTTTCGCAGTCGACTTGTGGTTAATATACTTTTTCCAAAGTTTAAAGAAATTCCGCCCAGTGCTTTCAGAGCCACCTTAACTTTCTAAAAGGTAAGGTGGCTCTAAATCTGCTCGATGGGAATTTTTTTTCCTTTTATCCCTAGATAATGAATACATACTGAAGCGAATTGCGGTGGCTACTTTTTCTTGTACTGCCTGTTTCCTAAAACTTTTTGAAGGATCTGGTCAAGTTACTTCGGTAACAACAACAAGGTCGAAACAGCTGTCCACGGTTGCAGTTGTTGTCTTTCACTTTGGACTCTATCATGCCGTTGCCCCGTTAAGCTTTTTATGTAGTATCAGCATTGCATCATTGTTTGCTGCTTCGGTAAGGTAGCTTCAAAAGGAGGTGTAAAGTCTTCTTTCCTTCTTCCAATATTTTTTTAAAATGTAATCGTTTTAATTTCACAAACCTCTAAAAAGTAACACCAGAGTTGCTTTGTCTAACTCAGTGTTATAAACAAATAAAGTGTCCGTTGTCAGACTTTTCTAACCAACCTCTAACCCTAACCTTATTTTATTGGTTTCTTGTTGAATGATAATCAACATTAAACGAATTTCTAACATTTGTTTCACTTGGCGATTGTTTTTTTGAGAAATTTTGTTCAATGACACTTTCACAGAGCAGAACGGGGATTTGCGTATTTCAGGTTCTTGGAGATTTTGCTGTTTTCTCTGTTCAATTTCTTCGGTTTGGTGAAATGCTTATTGGTGAATAAAGGTTATCGGATTGAATATCAAAACGATTTGATTTTACGGGAGCTCCTCTTCTTAGGCTTGAATATAGCTATATAGCTTTAGCTTATGAAACTTAATATTCACCTTTCCTTCAAGATGTTTTTTGTAGAATACTGATCTCTTCAGCATCGAGGGTCCGGATGGAGCCGGAATAGCCACAGCTAACACCCAAAAATTTCAAATCGGCATCGATATCACAGATCCCTTGAAGAAAAATGGAGTAGTATGCCTTCCGATCGTAGAAATCAGTCCCGCATTGGGTGGGGCTCAGGATATCACGATGTTAGTTAGTTAGTTAGTTAGTTAGTTAGTTAGTTAGTTAGTTAGTTAGTTAGTTAGTTAGCTAGCTAGTTAGTTAGTTAGTTAGTTAGTTAGTTAGTTAGTTAGTTAGTTAGTTAGTTAGTTAGTTAGTTAGTTAGTTAGTTAGTTAGTTAGTTAGTTAGTTGAGCCCTTGGCTCCAGGTTGGAGCATGGGCCATCAACAAAAAGCCTCCAGAGACGCCTCTTTTCTGCCAGCTGTTTCAGCTCCTTCCAGTTCTTCCCAAGAACCTTCATCTCTTCTCCGTATCCCTCCTCCAGCTATTCTTGGGGCGACCCCTCTTTCGTTTTCCCTGTGGGTTCCAGTGCAGCGCTTGCCTCGTAATGCTATTTGAGAGTCTTCTCAGCGTGTGGCCTACCCACGCCCATTTTCTCTTCCTTACTTGCTTGACCATTGGAATTTGACCTGTCCGCTCCCAGAGCTCTTCATTTGTAATCTTGTCTGTCCACCGTATCTTCAGGATTCGACGCAAGCAATGATTGACAAATGATTGTAACTTTCTTATCGTTTTGACTGTCATCCTCAACGTCTCTGCTCCGTACAACAGCACAGATTTTACATTAGAGTTGAATATTTTCAGCTTAGTTGATGTAGATATGCTGCCAGAGCTCCAGATCTGCTTAAGAGAATGGAAGGCTCCTCTTGCCTTATTAATCCTATTTGCAACATCCGCGTCAGTTCCTCCACCTGTGTCTACTACGCTCCCAAGATATGTGAAGGAGTCCACCTCTTCAATATCGACATCATTCACTCTGATCTTCCTGTTTGAGCCTGAATTGATCTTCAAGACTTTGGTCTTTGCGGAGTTGATAACAAGGCCAGCTCTTCTTGACCTTTCTTCCAGAATGGTGGTTTTGTTCTGCATTTGGGCCCCTGAGTGAGATAGTAAAGCAATATCATCCGCATAATCGAGGTCATCAAGCTGCTGGGTGAGAGTCCATTGTATTCTGTTCCTGTGGCCCGTCATCGACGACTTCATTATCTAATCAATTTCCAGGAGGAATAAGAACGGTGAGAGAAGGCAGCCTTGCCTTACTCCAGTTTTAACTTCGAAGCTCTCCGACAAATGTCCTTCATGAATAACTTTACATGTGGTGCCTTCGTAAGAGTTTTTTATGATGTTAATAAACTTCTGCGGAATTCCACAATTCTTGAATAGTTGAATAGTTCATAAAAGACCTCTGTGGCTGTGTTGATATCTGCTTTGAATACCTCCGCAGGAATGTTGTCGGTACCTGCTGCCTTTCCGTCCTTCATCTTCCTAATAGCACTACTAATCTCTCTTCTTGAAGGTATGGCGCAGTTAACTGGGAGTAGATGATCAGCTTCTGGGATATCGGTTCCTCCAACTGGGGGTGGCCTGTTCAGGACCTCTTCAAAATGTTCGACCCATCTATGCAGCTGTTCCTCAGTGGCGGTCAGAATATTTCCTTGCTTGTCCTTGATGGTATGATTAACATGACCAAATTTCCCAGCTAGTTTTCTGGTTGTATAATACAGGTCTTTCATGTTCCCTTTTGCTGCGGCATCCTCTGCCTCCTTTGCTAAGTTCTCTATATAACATCTCTTGTCCTTTCGAGCACTCTTTCTAGCTTCTTTATGCGCAACATCGTAATCCTTTTGCGCCTGTGCCTTTTCTGCCCGCGTCCGACTGTTGTTAACCCGCTCTTTCTTGCACTTCCTTTCTCTCACTTTCTTTAATGTATCCATTGAGATCCATTCCTTGTTATTGGACTGCTGTCTTCCTAGAGTGTCATCACAGGTATTAATCCATGAGCTCTTTAGATGTTCCCAGAGCGTGTCAATTGTGCCGTCTTCATCGTCAATATCTTCCAGTGCTTGGAACCGATTCCTAAGGTTGATTTGGAAAGCCTCTACCACAAAAGGATCCTTCAGGTGTGTCACGTTATATTTGGCTCTAGTTTGCTGTTGAGCCTGACACCACTTTAGCTTTAGTTTTAGGGTTGCTACTAGTAGATGATGGTCGCTACCAGCGTCTGCTCCCCGCATAGCCCTGACATCATGTAAAGATCTTCTAAACTGTCGGGCAATACAAAAATGGTCTATCTGGCTCTCGGTGATGTTATCCGGGGAGCGCCACGTGGCTTTGTGGATCCTTTTGTGAGGGAAGATACTCCCACCAATCACCAGGTCATTGTTGGCACAGAGGTCTGCAAATAGCTCGCCATTTTCGTTCATCTCTCCTAGCCCGTGTTTTCCCATTACAAGCTCTTACTCTCTGTTGTCACCTCCTATCTTGGCGTTGAGATCTCCCATGAGAATGGTAACTTCCTTTCCTCTCTGTCTTGCAATGAGACTCTGCAATGCGTTGTAAAACACCTCCTTGGTTGCTTCTTCGGCTTCATTTGTTGGTGCGTAGCATTGGATAATTCTAACATTAATTTTGCCATGTGATGTCCTGAAAAGGGCAGTAATAAGTCGAGAGTTGATCGGCTCCCAGCTAATAAGCGTCTTAATAGCATGCTTGGAGATCATGAGTGCCACTCCTTCCGTGTGTGGGGCGCTTGGATCTTCATGGCCTGAGTAGAGCACCGTCTCTCCTGAGCTGAGTTTGCACATACCAGATTGTATCCAACGAACTTCACTGAGACCAAGGATCTCCAGACTGTAATTCCTCATTTCCTCTGCAATGGTCGATGCTCTTCCGGCTTGGTACATGGACCTGACGTTCCACGTACCGATTCTGATGGCATGTCTTGTAGAAAGAAGGTTAATCAGCCGCCGAGGGTCCTTCTGGCTTCGCCTCTGCCGCGTCATTCTCCCGGGAGGGCCTTCTCCTGCCAAGACGTCAGTAAAAGTGTTTC
>JAHPZR010022042.1:0-11131 GCA_019787425.1 Platygyra sinensis
GATTTTTGGGTCTAATTTGGCTCCCTTAAATCAGGGCCAATACAGTCCAATTAGCAAGGGCTGATCTGGTCCTTGGGCTGAAATGGGCCCTAACGTGGGCTGGAATAGCTTTTTGATGTAGCTTTTTTGGCCCAGATTACGCTCAAATGGCTCCAGGAAGGTTTGAATCAGACTTTCGCCAGCAGGGCTGAATTGACACTTTGGAGCTGAAACAGATCTTTTCAATTTTCAGTGCATCTAGGGCCAAAAAAAAACCTAATTGTGCGTTTTTCCATGACACGTAAAAATCAGACAATCGTGGTGAAAACTCCTTGGGACACTTGTGTAATTGCATTAATTTTCTGTGTTTTTAAAACGGAGTTTTAAAAAAAGAGCACTGTTTTCTGTTTTAAAATGCTCTCTTTCCCCCCCCCGGCCCCCATACAATGTTGAAAATCTAGAGAAATAGAGGTGTACACCTGTCCAACATGGTATGGGGGCGGGGGGGGGGGGGGTAGGGGGAGGTGGAGGGGCTGAACAAGTTTAGATGAATTCGCGCCTAACTGTTTGTTTGGCGCATGTGAGAAAGCGCCACAAATGTAAATTTGTCCCAAGACTTTTGTCCATGATTGTATCTTGTTCAAACCGCACTGGGGAATATTGGCCCGAGGTCGTGGAAGAGGGCACTTTTCCCCAGTATGGTCCTTGCGCTCGGTTAGAAAGAGGTTAGTATTTTGGCTAAACCAGAGGACAGCTCTTAGGGACCCTAAAACCGCTGATGCGACGATAACTTAATTTCCAACAACATACCAAACGTTGTTTTATATACCATTTATCATGTAGTTAGAAGACCTTTATAAAATAAATGGGTTTGCCTTTCTGTATACATGTGAATTCTAAGGATATGTGTGAAGAAGGATCTTTAACTTGCTTTTCGAAAAAATGCTGACGTCAGATTTTTTTCGAGGTTCAAGGCTAATTTTCTCGGTAAAATGCGTAGTTTCCCCAGTCTCCTTTGTGGATTCCCTTTCTAAAGAACGACTTCTTCCACTCGATCTAAATCTGGCGAAAAGCCACCGTCCCAGTAACTCAGCCAAATTGCATTGATCGGCAACACTTATAAATCGACCAAAAATTCGGGTTTAACATTCCTGAAACTTCTACTGTTACTGGTAGATCAGTAACAATAAACTTTATGCTGCGATACGTTACCATAACAACAGTATATTAAACTTGTTAAACTACACTTTGGGTGCGTTCCTATGGGATAGTCCGGATCGGTTCCTTTGATGCACCATGATCCGATTGATCTTCAATCATTAATCCTGATTAATCTCAAAGGAACCCACCATTATTTTTAGGTTTAAGTGCTTATTACTCGGAAAAAGCTTGGTGGCCCCCATTTTTATTATGGAATTGTGTCCAGAATATTAAGTGCAACGTTTTTTCATAACTTTCTCAAAGCCCGTTCGTCGTATTCATAATCGCTTGCTTTAGTATTTTCGCAGTGGACTGGTTGGTAATCTACTTTTTACAAAAATTAAAGAAATTCCGTCTGGTGCGTTCAAAGTCACCTTAACTTTCTAAAAGGTAAGGTGGCTCTGAATCTGCTCGATGGGAATTTTTCCTTTTCTCCCCGGATGATGAATACATACTGAGGCGAATTGCGGTGGCGACTTTTTCTTGTACTGCCGTTTTGTTTCCTAAAACTTTTTGAAGGCTCTGGTCAAGTTACTTCGGTAACAACAACAAGGTCATAACAGCTGTCCACGGTTGCAATTGTTGGCTTTCACTTTGGACTCTATCATGCCGTTGCCCCGTTAAGCTTGTTTATGTAGTATCAGCCTTGCATCATTGTTTGCTGCTTCGCTAAGGTAGCTTCAAAAGGAGGTGTAAAGTCTTCCTTCCTTCTTCCTTCTTCCAATATTTTTTTTAAATGTAATCGTTTTAATTTCACTAACCTCTAAAAAGTAACACCAGAGTTGCTTTGTCTAATTCAGTGCTATAAACAAATAAAGTGTCCGTTGTCAGACTTTCTAACCAACCTCTAACCCTAACCCTATTTTATTGGTTTCTTGTTGAATGATAATCAATATGAAGTGATAATCAATATTAAACGAATTTCTAACATTTGTGTCACTTGGCGATTGTTTTTTGAGAAATTTTGTTCAATGACACTTTCACGGTGCAGAACGGGGATTTGCGTATTTCAGGTTCTCGGAGATTTTGCTGTTTTCTTTGTTCAATTTCTTCGGTTTGGTGAAATGCTTATTGGTGAATAAAGGTTATCGGATTGAGTATCAAAACGATTTGATTTTACGGGAGCTCCTCTTCTTAGGCTTGAATATAACTATATAGCTTTAGCTTATTAAACTTAATATTCACCTTTCCTTCGAGACGTTTTTTGTAGAATACTGATCTCCTCAGCATCGAGGGTCTGGATGGAGCCGGAATAGCCACAGCTAACACCCAAAAATTTCCAATCGGCATCGATATCACAGATCCCTTGGAGAAAAATGGAGTAGTATGCCTTCAGATCGTAGAAATCAGTCCCGCATTGGGTGGGGCTCAGGATATCACAATGTGGCTCCCGTCAATGTTTCCAACGCAATTCGGGGAATATGATAATTTGGTTTTAGTATCACCCAACTAGTGGACTAGTTCAAATCCTGCAGTTTGATTGACTGTGCTACTAGAGGACTATTAGCAATAGTCATCGAGTAGCGAAATTTCCCGGTTTTTCTTTCGTTTTTTCCCCAAATAAAGATTTCTTCAACTTCCTTTGCTAACTTTATTATTGCCTTTTATGTCCGACTAGTTGGGTGATACTAAAACAATTAGACCCTTCGCCCTCAAGGGCCACGGGTTAATAGCCCATTCGGCTTCGCCTCATTCGGCTTCGCCTCATTCGGCTTCGCTATTGACCCGTAGCCCTTTTGGTCTACGGGTCTAATTGTTAACTATTAACTGGGTTGATGATGTGAACTGGCCACCGTAAAGAGATTCAGAAGCTAACGTTTCGAACGTTAGCCCTTCGTTCGTCGCTCCGACGAAGTGCTAACGCTCAAAACGTCAGCTTCCGAATCTCTTTACAGTAGCCGATTCAAATTATCAACCCAGTTAATAAAACCAAATTATCTTGTAATACTCCCACTGACGCAGCACCTCAGTTTCTTTAGAAACTTACCCCCTTTATTCAATTGGGAATATGTCTGTCTTGGAAAGTCGCAAATGCGTCGAAATATCACTTTCAGAGAATTTGACAAAAAATCAATTCTGTAAACATATTTTATCCCCGGATGCTAATGACTGTATTTTATTTATAGTTTATTCCTGTCATGATTCATAGTCTTTTATTTGAAGCTTACAAATTGGTTTCTTTTTCTTTTTTTCTTCCTGCACAACTCGCCTCGACTAGCTTACGCTATATGCGAGTTGTACATGTTCTCAGTTTTAATTGTTAATTATTAATAAAGTTTATTTGTTGTTGTTGTTGTTGTTATAAACAATGGCTTTTGTTTTTTCGTAAATGATAAGGCACACCGTCGGTACGGCAGCACTAAACTGATTCGCAACAGTGGGATAAATAATCCCTTGAACGAGGAAATACTGGGTCATTGCCACTCAAATGTTTCTTGCTTTATGATAGAAAGGTGTAACTGGTTAGAAAGTTTTGCCAAAGATGGCCGGGAGAGCCAAAGTTTGCAATAATTTCGGCTTCTCATCTTCCATCTGCAACATGTCATTTTCGAACTAATGCACCAATCATTTTCTCCTGACTTTTCTCGGATTTCTCTCGCATTTTGTGTATCACCGAGTCTGTGTAATTTTTTTAACAGCATGGTCTTCATGAGGAAAGAAAATTTTTGAAAATTGATCTAACTTCCTTGAAAAAGTCGTTTTCTTCTTAAAAAGACAGCACGCCGTGTTTTGTTTCTTCCTACAGCGCGCCATCTTGGATTGTTGAAAATTGTTGCTTATAGCAACACTGCATGTAAACGAGGCTGCATCCAATCAAAAGGGCCTTTTTGACTTCCGTCGTGTGACTTGTTGGAGAAATCCGCTACTAAACTACATATACAGGCAGCTGTATCGGGGAGGGGGTACTACTGGGAATGAATTTCTGTAAATTAATTCAGGTGTGTGCCACAAAAGGCTTAAGCCGTGACCTTATTTATTGATAAACTAGTAGTAATCGGAGATTAGGGAAGTGCGTTCGGCATTTCAAAGGGGAAATATTGTGTTGTGGTTATTGGGGTAGATGAATATGCCTATGGTATATTGTCGAATAAAGGGTTATGGCGTATTGTGAAACTTGTATTTAGTCTGTGTACGAAAAGGTTTTAAAGGCTAGTTATATGGTATGGTTTTTGAGGAGGCAGTCGTCGCAGTCCATCGCGCGTGTACATATACAAGTTTTACCGTAGTTGGTGTGGTAGTTAAGTGTTAGTAAGTAGTAAGAGAATAGTTGAAAACTTGTTTAAATGAAAGCAATAATTTTATTTAAGTCTATGTTATTAAACAATGTTGAAAATGTTAACTACTTCTGAAATTTCTATAAAGCCTTCATAACATGTATTTATAGATCTTGGACGGGGATTATAAAATGTGTTTTTCTATTTAGAAATAGTTATCATAATAAAGGAAATTAATTATGAAAAAACAACAGGAACATATATATTTCTTCTACTTGGGTTAAGCCGGCAAGCGGAGAAGGAACTTATGAAGGAATCATATTATTCTGTTTTGAAAATTTCTTTGGTTGTTGTTTATCATTGGTGCACCTTGAACACTGATATTGATTAGCGATTCTTGGCCTGTACTTTACGTGCCATGCTTCCTGGCAAACAGAACACTGGTAAACCTTATAGATATTGGACTTATGAAACATATCAATATTGCTTTTTGCCTGTGTTTGCTCATGAATTGGAGAATCAATGAGTTTTTCTTGGCTCTCTTTGACTGGTTGCTGAGAGGCTTGTTTTTTATAATCCGCTCTCCTTTTTGCAAGCCTTTCTTGTTTTTTCTCAGCACTTTCTTCAGACAATTTTTTTTTATAATTCGCTCTTCTTTTTGCAAGCCTTTCTTGCTTTTTTTCAGCAGTTTCTTCAGATAATTGTTTTTTATCACTGGCTCTTCTTTTTGCAAGCCTTTCATGCTTTTTTTCAGCAGTTTCTTCAGATAATTGTTTTTTATCACTGGCTCTTCTTTTTGCAAGCCTTTCTTGCTTTTTTTCAGCAGTTTCTTCAGATAATTGTTTTTTGTCACTGGCTCTTCTTTTTGCAAGCCTTTCTTGCTTTTTTTCAGCAGATTCTTCAGATAGTTGTTTTTTATCACTGGCTCTTCTTTTTGCAAGCCTTTCTTGCTTTTTTTCAGCAGTTTCTTCAGATAATTGTTTTTTATCACTGGCTCTTCTTTTACCAAGTATCCTCTCCTTGTCATATTCTGAAACACTATATTTTCTCTTTAAGTATTTTAATCTATTTATATTTTGACTGTTACTGTGTGTCACAGTTGAAACATAGTGCAGATCATTTATGTACCCAATAAATATTGTGTGCTGTATTTCCTGCTGAAGAGCAGGAGTTATAATTGTAGCTTGCAGTGAATTAGCTTTAGATTCTGTGATATGAATGACACAGTTAAAGGCATTAGCAACAGCTTGTATGATGAGATTATCACACCAAGTACCAGGTATTGACATTTGCTTAATATAGTTTTCCCAGGTATCATCAGAAATACTCTCAATATATAGTTCTGGGTAATTCTGTAAATGACTTATCCCGGCCATGCGAACTTCTACATGTAGGTCTGCAGTTCCATGAAGTTGATGTGAAACTGATTTGAAAAAGCAATCACCAGATCCCCCGACATCATGTGGTATTAAACCTATTTGTGCAAGCCTATGACTTAAGCAATTCCACAGTGAATCAGCTGTATTATGATGCATACCTCCCTTCAAACTTGACTTATTATTACAGCGGTGTATGCAGCTACAATGCTTTTGCCTCATGTTACATTTCTGTGTCTTCATGTTGAAGGCATATTTGCTATAGAAAGTATCTCTGTTGTACCATAATCGCCAGATTTTGTGGTTTTCACTCAAATTAGTGATAAATGAAGTATTTGGAATACTTTGTCTAACAAACAGCTGTACCTTTTTTCTAAATTTTTTTTGGTTAAGCACCTTTAGAATTCTTTTCAGAGGAATTCGAGATGGCTCCCTGTCTCTTTTCCTTCTTCGATCCAAGGTTTCTTTCAAAACTTCACCCTTCTCAAAATTGATTGAACTTTGTAAGCTGTATTCCGAACATGTAGTGCAAATAAGCTCACTAAGAAGCATAGCAGTACAATTTTTAGATCCAGTTATCAAAGACTCAGAAGGATTTTGTGTACCACTTCGAACACTTAAAATAGTGCCATTTTGATGTACTTTGTTGCTCACCAGAACGGCTGAATTAAATATACAATTCAATTGGCTTAATGGGCGACCACAACGGGTCGATTGGCACAATTGCCACGAAGAAATTGACTGATTTGTTATGCGACCACAACGGGTCGCTTGGCACAATGGCCACCAAGCAACACTACTTGGTTTTGTTTTGCGACCGCAACGGGTCGGTTGGCACAATGGCCTCCAAGCAATACTACTTGGCTGATTTGTTTTGCGACCGCAACGGGTCGGTTGGCACAATGGCCTCCAAGCAATACTACTTGGCTGATTTGTTTTGCGACCGCAACGGGTCAGTTCGATCAAACATGGCGAACCGTTCAGAACAAACCACGTTCTGGTTGATATACAGGGTCCAGAAGTGGCACACACTTTCCTCAGGCCTTGATAAATTACACCTAAGAAACTGTTCAACAACATAACAAAATAACTTACCGATCAAACAGCAATAAACGGTCAATAAAGCTTGTTCACCAACGAACAACCACGTTCTCGAACGTCCGAGAAACTGCGAAGCACGAGGCAGCATCCTTTGCGCAACGAAATTGTGACGTCATTCACCAGGCAGCATCTTTTGCGCAACGAAATTGTGACGTCATTCAAAATGGCGCTGAAAAGATGAACGCCCGGCCGGCCGACCGATCGAACGAAAAAACACGGGTCAGCTTTCGCTTGCGTGCACAGGAAACCTACACGATCACAGGTAGCCCAGGAGATTAGGTAGCGTTCTTCCTTCGTCGAACGCAAAAACATGAAAAATGACACCCTATGTCAAAATAAAACCCGAAAATGAAACATTACTCAAAAAAAACAAAACAAAAATAGAATATCGAGAACTGGTCGGCTTTATTTTGTTTCTGTATCATCGGAAGCTAACCGAAAGTTTAGTTCTAACAGATCATTTGTTTTTCGTTTAGCTGGGCAGGTTCCTTATCAGTAAGGATGATACAGGATACACAATGCTATTGAAGTATCACGAACCTCAAAAACTCTATCCTATCCCGCGGCTCAAACGCATACAGCCTATATATGGGAGTGAGAATCCCCTCCCCCCTGAAGCTGTATCAGCTTGCAAATGCTTGTAAAGACATGGATGGGTAACAGTTCTAGACAATGAAAAATTCAGTTTGCAAAATCAACTTAAATTTATTATCTTCTTATTTACAACAATAGACATAACCAAATATTGTTTGTGGCAATGACTGATTTTTTGATTGCAAAATTTTACCCTACATAAAGATCACGAAACTCAAACACCCCGTCCTATCCTGCGGCACATACCTATATAGCCCTTATATGGGAGTATGCCCGTCCCCACCTCCCTTCTCCGAGGTTCTATTAGCTTGCAAATGCTTGCAAAGAATTGGATAGGTAACAGTTTTACAAATCGAAAAATTCAGTTTGCAACATCAACATATTTTTGTTTATCTTCTAATATACAGCAATGGACAGAACCAAGCATGTGATATCACATCGAATACAATCTATCTAAGTTTGATATATTTATTAAAATATTAATTTTACCTGGTTACTACAACCCCTTCCCTATAGAATACGCATTGTACCTGAAGAAAGCTAGTTTGGCCAGATGAAATATAGTACACTTTCAAGAAAAAGTAATCCTACGCTAGATCGGTGTCTGTTTTTATATTCTTCACTTTCTGTGATAAGCCGATTACATCACTTTTGATCCTACGTATACAAGCAGGATCATGTCCCGCGGATGCTTGCTTAGACATCTTCAACTCTAATACGCCTTACCCTCGGAAAGAACGAAGAGCAAAACCTCTTGATGTCTGCCTGTGAATTCTACCATTTCTTTGGTCCCATGATTTTGAAAATCCGATTGAAATAATGTGTGCAGATTTGATTCCATGGCGGAGAAAATGTCAACGAAGTCAACCCGGATTTTTTTCCCTTGAATATATTAGTATGGCTTTCTGGCATTTTTCCTTTTTTCTGTTTTTTCTTTCTTGAGGGTAAAGGTCTTGTTAATTTTTTCTATAGATTTTCCTACCCTGCCAAACTTCGAAGAAAAAGGGTCTTACTGACTTGTTTGGAGTGCTCAAACTCCTAATGTTTCGTGTACACGAGCAATTTTTGTGGAAATTCATAGGTCTCCTTGATTATTTCCTCGTGTAGATGAGAAAAACTCACCAATTTGGCGTGTTAGCTTTTATTTGACAAATAAAAGTTGTCAGATAAGAAACATTGCTCTTGTAGACGACTCGTTCCATGAAATGTGCAATTATGTTCGTGAAATCTATATTTTTCGAGAACGGCTATAAGCAGCGCCGCCTTGTTTCCACGTGTCTCTGTTGTCCGAAGTCATTACTGGCGCACTTCATTTTGAACTGCTGACAAATATTCGCTGTGTCATTGACACGATAAAATATATTTGTCACATAAAAATTGCAAGTGTATACCAGACTTGAATCTCCCTGCCTGTAACAGGCCGCTTCTAACGTTTTCATATTCAATAGCTTGTTATTCAGCTTCTGTTTTTTCGTTTGCTGTCCTTTGCATCATTATGTGTTTATAAAGTAAATAAGTAAAGTAAAGTAAACTAGAATCCTCTATTTAAAACATGATTATCGTTTAAGTACTATATGCTTGAGGGGTCGTGTATGTGTTCTAAGGCTAGGGCCCGTTTTTTATTTTTTAAATTCATTTTTTCCTTAATTTACAGTAATTTAACTCGCAATGCTTACAACAATTCAATTTATACATTAAAAAATATATACGTACTTACGCCATACGTACTTAAAACTTTACACTTCTAACACTTGCACTACCTTAAATATATTTCCTTACAATGCTTTTTTTTTAATGTTTCTACATTAATTGTTGAACTCTTCCTGTAAAAAATACATCATTGTCGCTTACAATGCTTTAATAGAGCTTGTATATTATACTTACATATGTACTTACACTACAATTGCTTTTTACGCGATGTTTAAACTACATTAACTTGCACTACTTACAATACATATATTACAGTACAATTACACTAGTCAAATTGAATTACAGTTGATCTATTTACGACGTTATTATTTGCATGTTAATCGTCGATAATAACGTCGTAAATAGCTAGGGCCCGTTTACAAGTAGGGGGGAGTGGGCTTGGGGGGTGGGGAGGGGGGGAGGGTTACCCTAGTAAGTGGGTTAACCCTAGCGAGGATAAAGATAGTCCGGGTTTACATTTACAAGCGAAATTTCACTGTAGGGTAACCATATCATACAACCCGGGACAACTTAATGCGTGATCGAAAGGTCTGGAAACAATAAGACAGTTAACCGAGTAGGCGGGTTAACACTACCTGAGACGTTTACCCCGGAAAAAAATTAACCGCCTGCAAGGGTAACCCTAGCACGTAGATAGGGTAACCCGCCTACCCAGGCGATCCTATCTGCCTTGTAAACACGACGATGAAAACAAGAAGAAATTTGTGAGTGGTATAGTAACCGCTTGCTAGAGTAACCCTGTCTTTAACTAACAAAGATGAAATACTCCATCGCAAATAAGGTGAATTTGATAACTTATTACACCAAATCATTCTCTGCCAAGTTATGCAGAAACTTTCTAAAAAAAAATAATTAGAAGAATTTTACCAGTATCCTAATGCAAATGCTGTAATCTGATTGGCTGAGCCATTGCACGTTATCAGCCGTTAGTGTGCAGTTGCTTGGTGTGGTCGACAAAAGTCCAACGTTTCCTCGTTTCTCCGAAGTTTTAAATATTATTTAGAAACAAATGAATAAACAAAATTCCTGAGAAGACTAAAAGAAGGGCCTTTCGGTTTCTTGAATTAAAAAAGATTCGGAGATTTTGGCAACGAATACTCGTGAAGCGTCCGCCCCACACAACACTGTGAAAGTGCAGGTGTTCAAAATTGACAATTCAGTCCGCTGAAAAATCTCGCGAAAGCTCTTGTGAAGCTAATTCTCAGACCAGAAAATAATTGAAATCGATTTTGAAGGAAAATTCAGTAGGGAATTCTACTAAACAATTAAATTATTCGCTCTCGATTTCTATGAGGCGATAGTTGATACGGGCCTTTCGGCCTTCATCAACTATCACTCATAGAAATCTCGAGCTCATAATCTAATTGTTAATTAGCTTAGCTTCAGTGTAGTGTTTGAGTGCTTGAAAATAAACAAACCTATCGCACTCAAGATGGTAGAACATGACCTATCAAGTTATATCGCTGCTAACTGGTAAACTTGAGTCATACAAACATCTGACCGCCCCACCACAAGGCATTACACAGCAACAACACCCCGGAGGCCCGTTTCTCACCGGAAAGACCCGAGCTCAATTCCAACGAGCCCGGAAAGCACCGATTTTGATATCAAACGTCTCAAGACAGTCAGGTCGTGTTCTAAAAAACCTCCCCCCTCTTGGGCGATCAAAGTCATTTTGTGTTTCCGTCAGCTACCATAACTTCACCTGCTACAATCTATTCAAACTTTTGAAACTCCCCTCCGCTTGAATTGGCAAAACAAAACAGCAGATAACGGGGCCCCTGGCCCAGGTCGTCCTGAAAGCCGCGTTAGCCCTAACCACTTGGGCAATTAAAAGTAAATTAAAACAAAAACCCGGGACAGTTTCTATTTTTTTTGTATAGTAAATGTTCTTTCACTCAGTTTATTGTTGGTAGTTCGACAGATCATTTTCAACCCTAAATAACAACTGACCTA
>JAHPZR010022043.1:7500-10000 GCA_019787425.1 Platygyra sinensis
GTTCCTGTTCCGTTTGTTTTTGTTGTTGTTGTTGTTGTTTTTGCTGGTGCTGGTGCTGGTGCAGGTGCTGTTTTTCTTGTTGTTTCTCATCTTCTTCATGGATAGTTGCTGCGCTAGTAACGTATTTGAGGCATGACTTAACAACGGTATCGCTATCACTCAGCGATACCATTTCAAATTCATCTTTTTTGGAGGTGTTTTCGCTCTTATAAGTCTAAAAATTAAAGGAAAAGAAAATAAGTTTCAAATGTTTTTTTTTGCCACGAGAAAATCAAAAAATTAAACTGACACCAACATGGAGGTAGTCATAGCCGTGCTATACTGTAAGCTATGGAAAATGGTGTGTCAGTTCTTTTTACCATACTCTCAGATTGTGTTAGACAAAACGGAAATTTGACAAACCCCTCTTCTCACCAATCATTCTTCCTTTTTTTCCTCCAACCATTTATTTGTGACCCATTCCATTATGACTTGCCTTGATCAGCTCTGATCAGCTTGACTTGGCCGGGCTTATGGGACGACAACGTGGGGGAGGGATAGAGAAGTTCTAGTGAGATTTAACATGCAAGCTCCACCTTTAATAATTGTGGCCTCTCCTAAATACCCTGAATGCTACTGTATAGAGCTCTTCAAAAGACGGGATGCTAGAGATTGGGTTGCAACAAATTTGCAAGACCCTTGCTAAGTGTGGGAACAAATTTAAAAAGGATATGTTATAACCGAAATAAGGCAATAAACATGATTAATATTGTCTATAATTGAGCTTTCTGTGTGTATTTTGTGAATTCCAACATGGCTTGGTACAATTTTCTTTTAGCCTCATGGCAGTCCCAGGTTCCCTCGACCAACCTTGTTTTGGTTGCTTTGGTCTGGTCCAATCACATCAGAAAAAAAGATATTCAGAAAGATTTGTCCCGGACCGACAGAGAGAATTTTACCACAATTGCAAAGAGAAAAGCAAACCTGCGCAGCAGTCCAGTACGCCTCGCAGGGAAACTTAGTGGACTGTCAAATGCTTAATTCTGTTAAATCTACGAGAGTACAATGCAAAATATTCCTACCTCATAATTGTCTTGCTTGTCTGCTGCCCTTCGAAGAATTTCTTTCAATTCTCTTCTTCCAATTTTTCTGCAGGGTACATACTCAGGGGGGCTGAAATGACACGCCACAAATTGACCCTCTGCTTGAAGGATGGGCTGTCCTGAGATAAGACCCTCGCTCTCCCTTTTCGACATATCGCCTGCATTACACAGGGGAGACTGTTAGCAATTATATATATGGCTGGTTTTGTATGATTTGATTCTCAGATTAATCTCAGTAACTGTCGCTTATAGCAAACTTGTTCGCACGGGGTCTTCTTCTTCCGTTCACTGGAAGCTAAGAAAGGTATGGAATTATCATAGTAATGAAAGTACCACGGCTTTTCTCGGAGAGGCATGGGGCGAGTTGTGCAAGTAATTGAGTCAGTTGACGTGCTGTCCCGTACAATTACCACTCTGTACAACTACTGTTATTTTTATAGATGTCATTAAAATACAAACGAGTTTAAATATTTATTAGCAGAACTTTATATTTATCTTCCAGCACGACGTAAAGCTATGAAAGCTATTCCTCAGCAAAGCCACAATGTTACTGAAATACATGTGCTATCTCTTTCTCTCCCAACTTCACATACTTTTTGAATTTCTCCTCAACCTGTTCCAGGCTCTCGGTCAGTGAGGACGATCGAAAAAGCGAGCGGGCGACAAGCGGGATCAGTGGCGAGCGGGATCCGGGAGAGAAAAAGAGAGGGCGGGACCCCACTCGTCGCCTGCGCGTTTTTTCAATCCTCCACTGACAGAGAGCCTGGAACAGGCTACAGGCTCTCGGTGAGTGGGGACGATCGGGCGATGAGTGGCATCAGCGACGAGCGCCTAACTGACTGTCCTTCCTGCCTGCTTGGCGATCGTTCCCACTGACCGAGATCCTGAAATAGCGAGCTAAATTCTCCACAGCTCTACTTTCGTTGCACAATCCGACGAGCCCAAAGTGCGGCTGCACGGGAGTTCGAAAAATGGTGTCAAATTCCCGTCCCCAGGAGCAGGTCAAATGCCCGGAGTTGGTATTTCAAAGATACATAACCTAAGGTCATTAAAAGACCTGAGGGACCTGTTCTTGCAGGTACCCGTAGCCTGCCCATCGTTATTAAATACCTCTCTGCGAATATTTCACTGGGCTCTGTGCACAACGAATCCTGGCGCTTTAGCGGTCATGAAGCGTAAAATGATTTTTCGTTTTCGAAGACTGAAAACTGCCTTGTGCCCTTCAAAACCGGTGATTAAATCCCACGTCATCTAGAAGTTGGTACATTTATATTGCAATGTTCTTCTTGTTGGCTCTCATTACCAATACTAGCTTTATTGCAGTGTTATTTGAGTCCTGCAATATATGTCACACGATTCTAACATACAGTAATCTGAAAATTCATTTAACCTTGCTATTGATCTACGACCCCATCAAA
>JAHPZR010022043.1:15000-58269 GCA_019787425.1 Platygyra sinensis
TTGCATGATTTCTTACTTGTTATTCAAACACACCGTCAAATACTAGCGATGACCTATACAACTATCAAATTCTTGGAGAGAGGGGAGGGTGGGGAGGCGGGGAGTTACCAAGCTGGAGGACCTTACCAGTTAGGACCCATACAACATGGTCACTGTCAAACATTAGTCATAAAGTTCCAGCTCTCTGCATATTGAGCTTAACAGTTGTCGAAACTGAAAATTTCTTGGTGATTAAGGGGTCATTGTTTCCGTTCCTAGCTACCATACTCTATTAGCTAAAAGAGGCAGCGTGGGTGTTGAGAACGAGGATAATTTTGTGTCGACCGCGCCTGAACGTGAGGGAGGGAGGTGGGGTTGGGCAATTTCCTAAATCTTCCTCAAGAAAAACTGCCAAAAACAAAGTAATCGTGCAAGGGAATCAGTGGGAAAGCAATCGGAGCAAGCGCTTTCTACTAGCCAGCTCCTGTTTTTGAATTGCACAAGTTATTGTCCACCAAAAATAATTCACACACAAATGCAACCTTAAGGTGAGAGGAATGTTTCAAGCCTCAGAAAATTGCCCAACCTCCTCCCCCATGTCCCTTATCATATGCAGACGAGTTTTATGGGTCCAGTTGTCTTGTCTAATTATCTTGTAAAACCACGGATTCCAGAATTGACTTGTAAAGTTTGATCCCATTGTGCCACATTTGGTGTCTTAAATCTACCATTGCATTCCAGGTAGCAGGAGATATTGCCAAAACTAGGGAGCTTCATCCGGGAAAGAGCGGTTGAGAAGTGGCAATTGG
This sequence comes from Platygyra sinensis, assembly GCA_019787425.1. Taxonomy (NCBI): domain Eukaryota; kingdom Metazoa; phylum Cnidaria; class Anthozoa; order Scleractinia; family Merulinidae; genus Platygyra; species Platygyra sinensis. The sequence continues at coordinate 15,789 of JAHPZR010022043.1, forward strand.
CACGCTATTGTCTGACCTAAGGGTTTAACTCCAATATTATTGACTGTCTCAAAGTCTGTGGTGCTGAAACTGGCCTTAGCCTTCCGTGTATGGACTGCACCAAGATCGCAGCATGGTGAGTTTGTGACAACGACAAATGGCGTGACAGGAAACCGTGCACTTTGACGGGACAGCAGCCCAGCGCAATCTCAAAGTAACCCCGTCTGTAGGTGTGATTGGTGACGCCGTATATAAAGGGGTTAGTGCATGAGGTAACAAACACCAGGGCCGTGGTCCAGTGATATGTGGTGAAGTTCATATCTGTAGCGCCAAACGAGGACCGCAGATGTAACACTTGATACGGCAACCAGCAGGACAGCATTGAGAGCAACGCAATTCTCACCATACGGGTTCTTCCTTGACGCGTTCGCAAGGCTCGGTCGCTTGGCAACACGCGGTTTTTGGGGATACGGGCTTTGAAGAGCATGTGCAAATATATTCCCATCATGATCCCTGAAGGGATAACTATGTTCAGCACCAGTTGTGTCAACGCCATGAAAATCCTTCTTGCTCCCGAAATTTTGTTCCAGGTGCAGCAAAGATCGTTAGATCTACTGGAGTCATAGGATACTTCAAAGAGCCTGGGCGCAGTCGAAAGCAGCGCAATCATACAGATAACCACAGACATCCCAACCAAATGTTTCTTATTGAAATTAGCCCGGTAACTTAATGGCTTAACCACAGCACACCAACGTTTGTAAGTCAGAACGAGGCAAATGTAAATTGAAGCGTTGCTGAAAGTGAACTTGATCCATCCAGACCAAACTGTACGGCAGAATGCATCACTAGTAAAATAATCAACCTGTTTTGGAGAATAACCGCTTAAAATTAACGACGACGTGACGAGGAGGACAGCAGCTGTAAGTAAATCGGTTATGGCCAAGATGAGAAGAAAGACGTTGTATGATTTCTTCAGCAAAACTCTGTTTTTCGCAAAGAGAATACAAACCAAGGAGTTTGCACAAAATGCTAAGCTTGCTATGATGAGTAAAGCGACGTTTGTGGCTTGTGTTTCTTCATCTAACGTCATATTTAGCTTCAGTTTTTCACGAATTTTATCTGCTTCTTGATCGATTCTTGACTTAAACTGTACTGAAAAACGAACTCTTGACTCGAGTTGCCAAATGTAACTGAACTAATCTCAATTCAGTGACGAAGGAACTGCAATGATAAAGAATTACCAAACGCAACCGCCACTGCTAACTTATCTTTGCCTGCGATAACAAACATTTAAGTAAAATTGAATTTTCCTTAATGCATCATTTATCAATTAGCAGGCAGGTATTTTATTTTCGCAGCTGTAAAATGAGGAAGTTATTTCTCAGTTAACAATCACTACTATTGATTTACCCTAAGGCAAAACTTCTGATAAGAAAATCAGCTAGATCCGTCGATGACGCTCACCAAATTATTTAATGAAAATTTCAATATTTGTGGATTATACACGAGGCACCAACCGCGTTCGAACGCTTTTTCGTGGGTTATAAGCAATATTAATGAAGATAAATTAGCACATAAAAAGGTAATTCAAAGGTACCAACGGGGCAATAAAACGGAAAGTGAACTTTTCCATGTTGCAACATAACTTACATGTAATACTGTATCAAATCAATTTCGGATCAGTATCGAATGGAACAAACTCGGTAGTTCTTAATATTACTTTCTGTTATTTGATTTTATTCCATGGAAACGTTTGGAGAAAGTCGATTCGCCGGAAAACTTCGGGGATTAATTGACTGCTAAGGTTCTGGATATCATTTTAATACTAATATTTGCACAACAATTAACAAATAAATACAATTAAAATATATAGTTTTCCTATGTGAGAGGAGGTAAATTTTAACACGAAAAGCTATGAAAGGGAAATTCTACGAATTCAAGACCTAGATAGGTATATTTTGATGCGTCATCCTTCGTAAATCTTGAAATTAACTGTCGGAATGATCAAAGAAAACTCTAATTGATCGAAAGAACCTTTGTTTCGTTTATCTTTTCAACTACAGAGTTGGATTTTCTGCCTGAGGGTGCTCTCAAAATTTTTGGTAAGGATATTTAACCCGAAACTCAAAACCTGAGTGTACCCTAATTCAGACCAAAGTTTGTGATTTTCCATACCCTATTATAAAAAAAAACTGAGCTATTAGATTTACGCGCGCTCTCATTGGTCGATAGGTGTGTCCAGATGAGAGTAAGTAAAAACCGGCGGTTGTGATAATGCTTTATAAGATTCGCGCATATTTTGAGAATTGTTTTATAAAAGCAATAGAGCACTTTTTCCATGTTTACATAGCATCACATAAACACTCGGGGGTCTAGAAGAATAACTTTCTTTCTCCCTTTCTCCCTCGATCAGGCGTCCTTTCTTTTGTTTTAACCTTTCTTAAACCAGAACCGCTCAAAAACCATACCCTTCAGCGCCGTACAAGTCTATATAGTCTAAAAAAGGGAATACCCCCAAGGGGTTCTGCTGTGTAAAACTCAATTTTTTTCCCGGGATGTTCCCCGCATTTTAATTTGCGTTTGGGTTGTAGGAGCTTTCAAGCAAGGACACTGCAGCAGCGTTTTACTGAGAAAACAAAAACACTCAACAAAGTACAACTGCAGTTAAGGTAAATAAGTAAATGTGTTTGACACCATTCGATTATAGATTAATGCTACATGAAAAAAATTCGATCGCTTTAACATTTCGGTAGGCATGAACTAGAGTAACACTATACTGGCAAAGACAATTCAGTCCCTGCCCGCCCTGTACAACAACGACACAGACGATCGAACGAAGGGGGAATTGAGCTGGGAGGAGGAAAGTAATCGAAGGGTTAGGTCATATTTATTTCCATTTATAACATAGATAGGACCCTGCGCGCGCTCTGATTGGTCAAAAACCTATGTTTTATCAGAGTATAAAACATAGAAAAAGCGTGTTTCATAGTTTTTGCGCGCGTAAAATCTATATTTTACGATAACTGCAGAAATTCACGCGCGCTCATTGGTTAAATTTTATTGTCCATATGCGGACAGACAGATAAATTTGAAATTTATGCGACGCGTCAGCGAGCGAGAGCGGGTAATTCGACAATTTGTTATCGTAAAAAACAAATTGATGTCAGTTTTTAATGCGTGTGTCCTGTTATTGACAATGAATTTCGTCATAACATTGTCAAAGTAGTCTGCGGATCCACTCGGCTATCGCCTCGTGGATCCACAGCTACTTTGACAATGTTATGACGAAATTCATGATCAATAACAGGACAGACGCATAAAAAACTGACGTCAATTTGTTAATCATAAAGCCGAATGAAGAAGCCTAAGCCGTGTGTTACACCGTGATAAAACACTCCAGTCATTTGAGAACACTCGAGAAATGTAGAAAACACTCGCCTGCGGCTCGTGTTTTCCCTGTTGTTCTTAAATGCCTGTCGTGTTTTATCACAGTGTAATACACGGCTTAGGCTTCTTTATTTGTTAAATAGAGTGAGGAGCCGGCTTCCATCGCGCTCACGTAACTCGCCCAGGCCAGCCTCTCATGATGCAGTCGCTGAGCTGAGGGTTCAACTTCGTTCCCAGTCTTTCTCTCATAGGCTTCCTTTGTTCGTTGGGAGAAGAGAGAAAATCTGGGAACGAGGTTATCTGCTGCATGGGAAGCGCGGGATTACGAGTTTCTTCTGGGACTTCGGCTGAGAGAAAACTCTTACATAGCTGGGTTTAAGGGTCTGTTACATGTAATAGCACTTGCCGGTACATAAAGCAATAATTACCGGGGTAATTACAGGTATGTGGACGTTTAAATCATAGTTTTCAAGAGTGGACTGCAGTTTGCAGAAACCACTTGACTGCTTGAGCCGCTTTTATTCCGCGCAACTCTTTCTTATAATTTTTACAACCCGGTATTTTTGGTACACTAGTGCCCACCCTCTCGACATGATCAATGTCCAATAAAAAAAAAAGTTTCCTGTGGCCCTGTTCAAAGGCCATTCTGTTAAGAGAATATTTTATCTATCAGCAAAATAATATAGAGCTCGTCTACTTGTTCTCCGCTGCTCGATATGTGTACTGGAAAATTGAAGTGATGGTCAGAACAGACAAACAGTCATCTAGAGAGACAGATTCAGTTCTCCAGTTGCTAGGATAACTCGTCATCTAATGTAGAGCTGAAGTTTGTGTAAGCATAAGCATGTTACAGTAAGAAAAGGTAAAACTTTTGTGAACCGGATCGTTCTCATTACCTGATTAACACCCTCATTGAAATGCAGAGAGAAAGTTTTTATTGAATGGCTTTCTGCAATTCAATGGGTTTGCTTTGCCAAAAAATTTCTTGATAAAAGCTAAACAAGGTTAAGCTGAAGTTTTGGCACCACAACTCACTGACCAATCTACCAGACAACTTAAAGATTGACCTGCTCCTTTCTGTCAACCTGTGGCAGGTCAAGCCAGGCCAATCAGAATGGGTTTTTCATGATCAGTGGGTTATGCTGATGCAGGGGTATGTTTGAGTAAAGTTTTCAGCATCATGTCAACTGATTTTTACAAGCAGGCGGAACTTTTCCGTTTGAACTGTTAAAAAAAACTTTTCCCAGATCATCGAACAAGGTGGGCAAAAATTAGTTATCCTAAAGCAACTCAATTTAGGGAAGGTACGTTTTTAATTGGGGGGGGGGGGGGGGGTGGGCCGGGGTATTTCAGAAATTTGTTGCGAAAAAAGTTGTGGCCCTCCCTCTTCCCAGATTGGATTTATGCATGGCCCTTCACAAATACCTGAACAAAAGCATCCGTCTGACCCTCCCCCCATCTCCTCCAAGAAAAGTAGCCGGAAGTGAAAATAACTGCCCGGAAGTGGTGCTCACATAACCGCGTGTCAAGAGAGAAATGGTCAACTATGTAAATTTTGCCAGAAGGATGAGACTACCAGCGCTCCATGCCACTTTCAACTCTTACGACCATATCCCGACTATGGCAAGCTATCAAACTTCCATTATCTTTCTTGGAGTGCAAACCGCACCAATGGCCATGAGCCAGGCGACTTAATCCAGCCTCGAGCTCAGATTAAGCTATTGCTTTAGGAAAGTGAACTAGTCAGTGGGGGTAGTGAAGCTATTAGAAAGTTCTCAGATAAATACATTGTCCCCGAAAAGCTTGTAGCAGAGTATGCTGAACACCTTGCCCAGATAAAATGCGCAAGGAGAAGAGGAAAGAGGAGACTGAAAGGAAGCGAACGGAACGGCTGAACCGGGAGTACAATGACATTGACTGGGTTGGACTGTACAACTCCGATAAGCTGTCATCCTTGAGGGTGGACGGGCTATCCTTGTACTTTTCCCATCACAAGATCACCTTCAAAGGGAAGAAATCTGAAAAGCTTTTTGACATAATATTTTGACACCTGTATAAAATAATTTAGATTAATTTTGACTGGTAGCTTTGCTAGTATATGCAAGTTTTAGGCTTCTGTACACTTCGCCTGTTAGTTAACGAATAAAAGTCAACTAACCGACATGGAGTAATTTTTTCCTTGCCAAAAAATCCTATGACCCTCTCCAGGTTGCATATAAAACAGGTTTGACCCTCCCCAATTTGTAAAATATTTACTAATGACCCTCCCCTCCGAAGCCCCGGCCCACCCCCTCCAATTGAAAACATACCTTCCCTTACCCTTGCCCCTATATACCTGGCTTTACTAGCAGAAGACAAGAAAAGAGTAGAAATTTTTGAAGTAATGTATCAAACACTAGGGACAGTGTTTCATCTGGATATCCAAACACAGAGAAGACAGTACTGTTGAAAAATAATATGACAAGCAATGGAGTGTTTTGACAAAATTCAAGGTATTTGGATAGCAGATGAAACACTGTCTCAAGTGTTCGATATATCTTCTCAATTAGAACAAAAACTAAGGAGGGCTAAACTTCAGAATACCCCGCAACTAATTTGCATATGACTAAATTCTTATTTTTGTTTTCCTCATTCTAAAACGTTGAGAGGATATGCAAATTAGTTACGGGATATTCTGAAGTTGCTCCCTAAGGAGTAAACAAAGAAATCCTTTGTTTAAATGAATTATTAATAAAGTTTTTTTCCCTCTTTTTTTGAGCGATGGTTGAACATTCCTTGATGCTAGCCTAAATACACTTTTGATCAAAAATGCATGTTATATTTTTGTGACATTTTAATGCCTGCCCCTTCCTCTTTTCAATTTTTCCAGGAAAATCGAGGGAGACAAGGTGGCGATGTAAAACAATTGGTACTATCTTGCCTTGCGTTTGCCCTGTGCCATATAAGTTAAATACTTTCTTGGAATCAAAACACCAGAAAGTATTCCACTTAATGGAAACTCCCTGTAGAAGACCAACATTAGAATATAACAACACAATTTATAGGACTTTTTTTCAATTATCATGCATAATTTGTTTTAAATTGTCAAATATAATAGTTTCAAAACATATATAAATTATTTGTTGTATTTTAAGCTTGGGCCAACTCTAAAACAACCAGCTTCATTTTTGAATTTCATAAAAGAATATTTTGACTCCCCCTTTTATTACATTTGACCTTCCAATTTATGAGCACTATATTTACAAATGGATCATCAGATTTCCAGTAGCCACGCACCTCTTTGGAACCTCTAATTTTATTTGCTCCCAGACTCATCCACCTCTGTTGTTTTCAGGACTAGGGCCATTGTTTCTGTTGTTTATTCTATTGTTTTCTCAGCCAATCCTGTTAAACCTTACGAGAGGTGCGTGGCGCCTCCAGATTTCAGGTCCATTGTTACATGTATAGAAAACAAAACAAAACAGCTTTCGTTTCTGCCTTTTATTTCTATTATTTACCTTTATTAACTTCAAATAATAATTAACAGAAAAATTCTCTTACATTATTGACAGGAGAATATGGGTGATTTAACAAAACAATTACCGGTGACAAAATTAAATGGTCAGACTCGACTAATTTATAATGTAGTTGGTCAAAAAGAAAGAAAATGCTGAACAATAAAAACACAAATCTTGATAAGTTTTTAGAGAAATTGTCAGAAAGTAACTAAATAAAAGTAAATTTTCATGAGTTTTGTAAAATCACTCAATTCCTGTTTCATTTCTTAAAGAATCCTAAAGGCACCACAGCTGGACATATAAACCCCTGTGTACCAGCGACCTGCTGCTATAGTGTTACCTTTAGGGTTTTAAGTTGCCTAAACAGATTATAAACCATATTCAATGCAGACAGTCTATTTTTTTTTTATTGTTTCAACACTGATAGTTAACTTAAAATAAAACTCTTATTTAATAGGTGTCCCATTTAAGCCAGACTTGATTTTTTACCAACCTTAAAATTTGTTCTGCTAGTACTGTTCCTAGATATTTGTATTTTTTTTATTTGAAATGGAACATCTGGAATTCTTCATGCATTATTTATAGCATTAACTTGTTAGATGCTTTGAAGGTTGCTTGTCAGGGTTAGTGCTTGTGCAGCTTTAAAAGCAAATTAAGAAGAATTCAGAATGTCCCAGCATCAGTTATTCCAGTACTGATCAGGTACTGAAATTAATACCAATCAATTCATGCTTGGAAATTCAAGTCTGACTCAAAAAGGCTAAACTTAAAAAGAAATGCTGCATTGGTGAAATCAAGTTAAGAAAATAAATAAATTGGTAACAAAGTAAAATAATCATTTTTGGAACCTCATTAGTGACCACTTAACCAATTAAATGCCAATAATTTATTTTGTTAAATTCAGGTTTTAAAAGATGAAATAAAGAGCCAATCAACCAGAGAAAGTAAAACAAAAAATACCTGGCTATACTAATACACTGGCCCAAATAATGATTAAAGCTCTGGACAGAAAATTATTGCTCCACAACTTGCCAAATTTATTCACAGAAGAGTGATATTCATGACCAGATAAGGGAATGGAGGGATTAAAAAGACATGCAAGCATGAACAAGGCATTGGATGTCAAAGAGACAATCCTAGTTCTTCCATAAACAATTAGTTTATGGGCTCCAGATTTCTATCAAGTGATAGAAATCAAGATTGAATATCTCATTGTTTTAGTTTTTCAAAACTTCATATCATTACTCCTGCTCAGACACTTTGAAAACATGAAGCCGCATTTATTTTGTTAACAAGCGTGCAATGCTTCGATCACTACTCACTATTGACAACACAATAGATAGTGAGTAGTGTAGCCAATCAGAGAACGACATTAATTATTTTGTGATAGAATGCTAGTAGTTTTATTTGATTTTTCCAATCAAAAACAACAAAACAGGATAAACAGTATCATCTCTTTGGCTCCAGTTTTGATTTTATCTACATGTACAATCATGACCTCATGAATAAAGTTGACAGGAATGAAATTTGGAACATGAACCAATTATTAGAATTTGTGGATCTGTGGATAAATTTGGCAATTTAAGCAATCATTCTCTATCAAGAGTTTTTCACCATTATTAAGGCCAATATATCTGATATGAAGCACAGGCATTTTTCATTTTAATTTCTTTTGTATAGTTGGAGAGATTTTCTAATGTCAATTTGAAAGCTGCCTTAACAACACTTCATTTACTGTACAACTATACTGTATCTAGACTATGATGAAGCCAGTGGTCACTTGATGAAATTTCCTCATGTTGGAAAGCTACACGTCACACTACATCTTAAGTTACCTATAGTCTCCTTTTTTATATATATTTAAACGAAAATCAACTTACTCTTCTAAGCTTGATCATTCACTTACATCTTTTGAGAGTGCATGTAATACTTAAAGCTGAAATTGGCCAACAAAACTTGACAATCACTTAGGAATACGATCAATATAGTCCAACCTGGTTTAATGATTAGTATACAATAATATGTAGTAGCAACTGGATGGGAAATAACATTCAGTAAAACAATCTTGGCCAATTGCAAGTCAATTTGAAATTTGTCATGTTCAATTGTTGTATAAATATACAGCTGACTAATGTGCCGAGTAAGGATAATAAAATGAATTGTCTGAATCAAGTGAGTTCATCGAGATACACTGTAAATAAACTAGCAACTTCAGGGTATGGCCAGTCCTTCAGAATACTGCCAGTGTCGTTGAATATATCAAGCGAGTGATCTGTCCTTTGTCTGTTTCTTCCATTATGAGCATCTGTGGCTGCTGGCTGAAAAACATAATGTCAATTTTAATGGTCATAGCTTTTTAGGTGTGAAATGCGAGGAGCCAATGAATATTGGTCTCTGGATCAATCAACCAACATGTATCAATTAGTCAATCAATCATTCAAAACTCAGTTAAAGTCCTCAGAAACTAAAATAGTATTCCAATCTAAATACAAATATTACATTAAAGACCACTCGGGTTTATTTCTGTACAGGGCCATTCGTTGACTGGCTGTTATTTGAGGCACCTTTTCCCTTGTGGTCCCCAAGTAGGCAACAGTAAACTATTGGTATTAACAACCTGGATAAATTATTAGCAACCTGAAAAAATAATACCAGACAGGGCTCATGTCATCAAGTTTTGACTCAGCTGTAACCTTTTAGTTTACCCAGAACATCAAGGGCTCATCAAACATACACTGTAGTTGGCCATAACAGGTGTTACGGGTTATGGAATGATATTTTCTTAAATATGTTTGGGTGTTGGAAGTAGGCGATACTGCCAAAACACCAAATCTCCATTGGTTATTACCCCTTTAAAGGAAATTTGAGAGTCCGCATGGACCAAAGAAAATTTGATGTCAGTGGGGTTATGGCCCCTTTTGACTGCAGCCCTTCAAGATGTCCTTTGATAGACACTAAGCGTCCAGAAATGCAGGCTAACGAGACTCAATGCTCTTTATGAATAAGCATCACAAAGTGTCATTTTCATATTTCTTCATATTTGACAGAATTATGTGTGTTTTGGTGAGTTTACAGGAAAGGGGACACGTTGTGATACTTATCATAAGGAGCATGCATCTCATTAACCTGCATTTCTGGACATATCTGGTGATAGACTAATTAAACCCCTCTCCCACTTGGTCCATCAAGTCGGTGCTTATTTTTCCTTTCTCAATTGAGTGTCAACAGTTTTTTCCAGGGTTGTAGCATCCTGACACCATGGTTGCACTCTCAGTAACCATGCAACTTTTTAAAGGGGAAAGCCCTGGAACAAGGTGGTTTTCCATTATTAGCACACGACATGTATTTCAAACCTCAGCCTGATTTTTGTACTGCGCAAGTGTCACTTGCTGTGGGGTTATTTTGGGCAGCCGTTTTTTTCCTCAACCTAGACGTAGAGCTAAAATTGCTGTTAGGATATATAGCATTTGCGAAGAGCTTTTCAATACCTTGTTTAATGGTGGTGCATCGTCACTTCATAATTCTTTGTTGTCTTTGCAGGTATATCAGCATGGCTGCAGTTGGTGCGATCTGTCACATTTTGCTGAAGTTCATGTAATTTTTTCATGGATGACAGGTATCACTACCCGAGCTTACAACCTGTATACAATTGAAATTAAATCTTATTAAACTGTACTTTAAAAAAAATGTTTAAAAGTAAACTTGATAACAATCAAGAAGCATTTACAAATACTACTTTTGCTTCTCCATTCATTTAGTTGTCATTGAACAAAAAATTATTTCTTATTATAGTAATACTGTATCTTCATGGTTGTCACGAGGGGCCTGAAATTTATTTTTCTTTGTACTTCAACTTGTCCTGAATGTAGAACAGGATATAATCTAGACACCACTCATGTGGAATGGCCCATATTTAAACATATTAGTACATGTATACTTACTGAATGTAAGTAGTGTGGGATGGTAAAACTGCATTGCAACTTTTCTTGGCAGATATTAGTATGACATCATTACCCAATGACATAGAATCCATGTGCCTCTGGATATGACTAGTAAGCTGTACAGATATTATGATAAAATGTTTTGGTCAATCAGCAATCACAACTACATTGTTCAAAAATGCTATCATTTATAGTTTATCAAGTATGGCAGATGCCCTCCTCAGCAATGGAATTTTTTTTGTTGACCAACAGTCATATGCTTGTAAGGGATAAGTCAAATGTGCTCCAGTGAGACTGTTGGACTTAACCATATGCATCCCTGCTTAGAAAGTGTGTTATAATTTGCTGACAGAACTAAACAATAAATAGTGTTGCCAACTGTCACCCAATCGTTGACTCCGTAGTACATCAGAACCAAAATTTAAACTGTACACACTTCAGCACCTAACTGTTGGCTAACAACTACATGCAAGGCTGCAGAATACCAGAATTTTTCAAAAATTTTTGAGTCAGGTAATGTTTGACAACTGCTGTTCTAAAGTAGCAAACTTAAGGAAAATCTTAAAAGTAAATAATATCATTTGTCAATGTTTACTTACACAAACTGTAGTGCTGGCACTGGTTCCAGTAAATTAAATGCTGCAGTATGGCAGATTCCTTCAATATGATAAACCAGATAATTAATTTTCTGACAGATTTTGTACAGCAAAATCAAATTGTGGTCAGCAAAATCTAAAAAGTGAAGAATATTAGGATTGCTTGATTACTTACAGACACTGTAGGATTTGCTGGTTCTTTATTTCCAAGTGGGTGCTTTTCTGTTTCTTGTCTGTGAGTGGGTGTGGCTGGCAACTCTTTGGTCCTATGCTGGAAACTGAAATAAATCATACAAGATATTGTATTCTTGCTGTTTTTGACTGATGGTAAAATAGTACTGTGTATTTCTTACAAAAGGATTATACAGGGGATACAGCATTAAAGATGAATTTGTAAACATAAGTATTTGTTATCACTTCTGCTGATTCACTGCTGATAGTGTCAATGCGCTGCCATTCTGCTGATTCACTGCTGATAGTGTCGATGCGCTGCCATTCTGCTGATTCACTGCTGATAGTGTGGATGCTGCCATATAACAATTTTTACTGTGACCTAGAGAATTGCTCTGCACTGTATAGTCTGTGCCAATTACCCGAGTGTATACTTCTTTGTGATGGAACTAAATTACAATGTAGACAGATACCCTGTGCTGATAACAGACTACCAATTTTGCACTGTAACATAATTAGTCAGACATTTGGATGTAAATATTGACCGATAATGATGCTGACTGACGCTGCACAGCATAATAAAGTTTTCAACGAGACAGTGCTTCTACAACTGTAATTCATCCTTGTATATTTGACTGATTACTTACCTCTACAGTGTCATAAATGTAGCAGCTGTATATGTTGTCTCCTGTTGCTGTTTTCCTGGCTCTTGGTGTGGCTTGCAGTGATGTAGAAGCTTGAAACTAGAGGCTGCGAATTAAGGTATATAGACTGTCGACTGACATGAACAGACACATTGTATTCTGCATGTTGGTGATGGCATAATTTGCTTGGATCAGACTGCTGACTTCTGAAACAACAATGCAACAAATTACATGTAAAAACAATAGAAATAAATTAGTCCCCAGTTTTGCCCAACTCTTAATTCTGCATTCTGCACAATTTTTTAAGAGAAATTCCATCCATTTTATGCTATTAGCCAACTCTCAATACAGTAGTAAAATTAAGCAGGCAAATACATATTCTGTTGGCTGGAGTGCAGCAGAACTTATATTGCCATGCAGCAGAATTAATGCTGATGAACTGGACAATAGAAGTTCTTCTCGACTACTGTCTGGCTGATACTTACACTTGTTCCAATTTTTGGCAGATCATGTTATCGGCATTTCCTTGTAACTGACATGGTAATGTGCATGGTGTGCTGGAAACTAAGAACTTTGAACACTGTTAGCTGACTTAACTGAACTTATCCATTGTTTATGTTTTACAACAGAATTTTAGTAAACAGACATTTTCTCCTTGTAAATTCTTAGCAATGCCATTGATACTTCCACTGAAGTATCACAGAATCATGAATACTTACCTCCTCCTCTTGCTCCATGACCCTGTAACTGTCTGGAGATAATGCACTGAACTGGAAACTAAGAACTTTGAGGAGTGTTAATTGTTCACTGATTAATGTAAAACTGCAGGCCATCATGCTACATAATTTGTATGAACCAGACAATCATTCTTCAATGCTCACTATTTTCACAACAAAATAATTTGACCGAATTTGAATGAATGAAAGTTAGACATAATAATTTACTTGTTCCTGACAGTCAATTGACCACTGGCAATGTAATCCACAAGAAATTAAGCAGAGTTGCCAGTATTGCTGCTCCCAAATTTCGACTAGTTACTGATCCAGTCATGTCAGATGTGGCATAATTTAGTACACTGTAATGAATTGCATAATGGTGACAGGAAAACTGTTTTGTGGACTAATTGATTGTTGTAAAGATACAGTAGATCCATTACTTACAGTAATGGCAGACACTGTGTGGGGCATCTTGATACATCACTGTACTCACCTGTTTTTGGCTAGAAACTGGCAACAAGACCTGTGTACTGAAAACTGAGAACTTTGAATATTGTTAAACAACTTATTAAACTAATGCTGAAATACAGTACAACTTGTATGGAGCGTGCGAGATAATTACTCCAGATCCCAGCTACATTCATACTGGTCTGCAAGCTAGAAACAAGATTGTATTGTACTAGGGGTTACTGTTAGACTGTTTAATTGCAGTGCAGCAGAATTTTTAAAGATAAATATAATTGCTTCTATCCTGACTTACAACTATTTTTGTGTCGCCAATGTTTTTTTAATAACTAGAAAATTGTATCATGCTATTGGCCATATGTACTGATGCTGTGGCATGGTAAATTGCTCCTAACTGTCATAAACAGGTTCATGAACAGTCAACTGACTTACTGACTGATTTTCAAGCAAGATAATTGCTCCAATTACTGATCTGACTAAATGCTACAGTGCAGAATTTTTTTAGTGATTTAGAAAATTCCTTTTAACTGTCAACTGACTACACATGTACTACATGTATGTGTACCTGATATGTATGGGATCTTATACTTGAGCCTTCTTTACTTACCTCGTGCCCATTCAGTGTTTTTCCTTTACTGGTGCTGTGCTGAAAACTGACATGAAAAGTTAAAATGACTGCACGTTTACTCAAGATCATAGTTTCAGATTGTGAATTGTACAGCTTATCCGACTTCAATATAAAAATACATGTCAGTGTACTGAAATCCTTCTCGAAATAGTGTCTCATCTCTTCTGTGTTTTCAGTAATCAATCAATCAGAGACGTTCACTTGCTAGTATGTCGGCCCCACATTTGCAATCTATATTGAACTTGGTGTTAAAATACCACTGAACAGATGAAGCTTTTGAAGATGGCTCCTGAAATAAAAATTGTAACTTGAAAAAGTAGGCTTGCTCCAAATTCGAGGCAGATCCTGAAATAAAACTTGGTTATTGTACTTTAATACTGTTTAGCAAATGTTGCTTTGCAAGTATGTTTGCTAAATTGTTCAAGAAAGTGACACAGACTACCATGTTTTTGACATTTTATTGGTTGGAAATAACTCCTCTTAATCATTAAAAAAGCACTCTGATAACATTGTTTTTATGGTTTTAGTTGTCTCTTTACAATGATCGAATTACATTGATTCATAATTTCTTTGAGCACTACATGATAATTAAATATCATAATTATTACTTTATTTGAGTGTCTCAAAAAGTAGCAATGACTACCATCATGTTTTTTTATAGTTTTTTATTTGTTTTGTTACCATCAATTTACAATGAATAATTTACAACACATGTATTATGTACGTCATTCTTTGCTACATGATAAATTGGATGCACCAAAAGTGGAGTTGATGAAGGCATTGCCAGAATGATTGCCCCCGAAAGTGGGCTCATACCAAATCGTAGATCCTGAAAACAAAACTCTTAGGTAGCATCTGACGATGTGTTACTTACCTGTGTAGTTTTATTACATTTTCAATTTTTGAACAGCGTATACAAGTGCAAGTTTGCCCCCGAAAATGGGCTTAATCGTAAAAGGAACATCCTCGTTGCTTGACATGATTCAAGGTGTTCCTCCTTACTTACCTGTATAATAATTATTATTGTATTTTGAACGATGCACAGCAGTGCAAGTTTACCGATTATTAAAAAAATGCAGGAATGCAAACATGCCATGCCCCTGAAAAGGGGCCAATTGTCCGAAAAAAGATCCTGAAAGTAAAAAACTGAGTGCCTCAGTACTTTTGTTGTTTAAGGTGTTCCAGATTACTTACCTGTATAATATTATTAAATTTTGAACAATGCACAACAGTGTAAGTTTACTGATTATTAAAAAAGTGTAGGATTGCAAACACGCCATGCCCCCCGAAAATGGGCCAATTGTCCGAATCAAAGATCCTGAAAGTAAAAATCTGAGTTAGTACTTTTGTTGTTTAGCCTGTTTTCAATTTGCTATTGCTAACCTGTGTAACATTATGTGTGATGTATCAAGAACAATACACACCATACAAGATTGCCCCCGAAAATGGGCCAAACCCTGCTTTGACAAAAGTGCATTTAAAATATACTTGTAGCTCATGTAGTCTGTTTCAAAGAACACAACACTGACAGCCATGTTTTTTTTTTTTTCATTTTATTATTAACAAAATTATTGTTACATCAAGCTTTGATCTAAATTAATCCACAGGACCTACAGTTATCCACAGGACCTAGATGTAGGGTGGGGTGCGCTCCTATGCAGAAAAAAGTTTTGCATCTGGAAAGCACTCAGGTGTTCCAATGCCAGTAAAAGTTGACACCCCGAGTGGAACACCCAGCGTGCCCCAGATGGTATTCAGTAGTCTTTGGCCTGCTAACAAGATGTAGTCGCTACCAAGCCTTGATTTAAGAGTTAAACCGAAAGCCGAACTGAAAGCCGAGTCGAAAGCCGAATCGATAGCCGAACTGAAAGTAAAATCAAAATTCCCACGTACCTCATGCCAGGTTGTAGAACTTGCCCTACCTTTGGCCAATGGGTTTGGATGAGGGTAGATAGACTGCTGACAGACAAACAGAATTTTTCATGGACAGCTATCAAAATTTATTTTGAAATCAACGAACTCAATTGCTCTAAAAATAATTGAGAACAGGCAAAAATAGCTCAATGGTGTCTTAATCACAGCTTTCAAAAATAATTTATCATGCGACAGGAGACATTATCAGAATTTATGACAAATTTTGGAGCTCAAAGTATCGTCAAATGTTTGGCATTAATGAGTTGTAACTGATTGATAACAGAGAAACTGCTTTTAATGCTCTTTGAACTGGTAATTGACCTTTTTTGTTCATACCACATCTGTCAAAAATTATTATGAGATCACAATGTGTAAAATTTTGTATGATTGACACGAGTCAATTAGCTTAGAAAAGAACAGCAACTATGACTGAGAACGGTATAAAAATTTTTACCAAGGCAAACAGACAACAGTTCTAAGTCTGTTGTTGAAAACTGTGAAAATTTTCCTCTGACAATACACAGTTGGTATTTAAAATGAGTTGTGCAAATTGTGGCAATTTTTTAACTGTCAGTGGATGTATCTACCCCATCCAAGCACCTGACAATCCATGGTTGATCCTCCAGACAGGCTTGTGCAGGACCTAGACGAGCAGCTCTTTCAAAAAGCGTTGGCTTACACAAGCTTCAAAGATGACTAAAAGAGATGCTTCTGTGCTTATTTCGAACTTGTAGAAATTTTAGTTTGTAGTTTGCTTACATACATACAGTTTTCTTGAAGCTGGAATGCCAACGATAATTGAAATAGCTGTTGATATACAATTAACATGCTATCTTATAGATGCAATACTCTCTCAAATTCCCTAAATTTCAGCAACAGACAATTTTGTCTATCAAGTGTCAATTTTCTACTGAAGAACTGTACAATCTTCTAAATCTGTCTTTTTTCCACAAATTATTTGTTTAAAAAACATCCATTGAACTATGTAATTGATGAAACAAAAATAATTGGACTACATTCTTGAGAAGTAATAAATTGCCTTTTTTGATCTCATAGAAAGTGTCAAGCTTGTTTCTTAAGTGTGCTCTGTCCTCGTTCCCATAAGATTAGCAAATCCTAAAAACTGAAATAGTCTTGTCCCTTAACCCAATTATGTCTTAATTACTGCAATAACCACTAAACTGAGGAGAAGCAAACAAAGTCTTCTTCCATGCAGTTGAATGGCCATTTCCTACATTAACAGTTCATGTCTGGTTGAACCTTGTTTGCCAAAATGGTTTTGCCGAAAGAGTCTTACTAGATCACAGTGCTTGGACTCTGTCATCAAGTAAAACTGAAAAAATTAGTTTCCTTGATGAAAAACTAAGCAGGGAGGCGCGTCGAATGTAAAGTCAAGTTGATGATCCATTGTAGAGTCGATGTGAAGATGATGTAGAGCTGATGTCAAAAGTCGAAGTAGTGCCAAAGAAAAGCCAATGTAAAGCCGAACTCCAATTGCAAACTTAGCCCAATGAACCTGAAAGAAAACCCAAGCGGAAAACCTAAGGGGAGGAGCCACGCCAAACCCAGGGGCCCAACTAACTAATCTAACTACATTAAGTTATGCCGAATCAGAAGTACATTGACTTCTGGCTGAAAATTTGGTTTTAAGGTTCATCCAGAGCTTTAACTAACCCTCCCTCCCAACCCACAAGGAATTCACCAACCGTATTTACAATGTCTTCCATCAGAATCTTCTCTGTGACTCATTCCCAGTCTTCTCGTCTGAGGAAATCAGAAGCGGGGATTGACAATGCAAAGGAGAAAAATAAGAGTCTAATCTCTTCTTCTTTCCCACCCTTTCATCGTCACCACATCTGAAAATGTCCTCATTAGAGTCGAAATGGTAGGAGTCAGGTCTTTACTTGAAGCAGTGGAGCTGAGGACAAGCGGTGAACTGTGGCGCAGTAAAGTGATCTGACTGGACTGGGTAATGATGCTCAAGGGAAGCTGAAAAAATAAATAAAAAACATTCTACTCTGTCTGTGATATTTAATTGTAAGTGTAGAGACAGGTGTATTTCATTTTCTGCTTCCCAAGTATGTTCTCGGAAATTCCGCCAGCTGGACAATTCCTCCCAACTTCCATTCTTACTATCCATTTTTTGCTGGTGACTGATCTCTGATATACATGTAACAGAATTTCTATAGTGAACAAGCCAGTGGCTCTGTGCTGTGGACAGCAAACTTAAACTGCAGCTGTGACAGAGTCTCCATGAGCTGGACAATTTTTTCTAACTTTTACATGTGACCGACTTCTGATATACATGTTGCAGAATTTCTATACTGACCAAGGCAGTTCCTCTGTGCTGTGGACTGCAAACTAATATTGCTGCAGTGCTGCAGAACTTTAGTGAACTGGCCTGTTGGTTGACCATTCTTGATTCTGACATTTGACTGGCTGTTCACATCAATGGAACCTTCATTCTATAATGTAGTGTAAAGCTGGAATCTAACAACTCTGAACACTGTTAGCAGACATTAAAAACTCATTGATATTAATTTATATTAATCATTAGATAATAATACAAGCTGCAAATGTGAATTTGAAGGGATCAGCTCCTGATATTTTTACTTGCACCAGAAAAATAATAATTGCTCCTTACTGTTAACAATAATTATTCTGCACTGCTGTAAACATTTTAACTTGTTGCTCTGTGGCATGTATTTCACCGACACTAGAACTATTATATTGTACAGAAGAACTTCATTATAATTATTAAGTAAGGGGTAGTTCTGAGCTGTTGACTGCAGAGTGGTATAGATGCAGTGCACCAGAATTATGGTGAGCTGGACTATAATTTGTCCCACCTTCTATTCTGTCAATTTCAAGCTGGTGACTGACTACTGATAAACATGTTGTAGAATTTCTATATTGACCAAGCCAGTGGCTGTCTGCTGTGGACTGCAGACTCGATGTTGCAGTGCAGCAGAATTTTAGTAACCTGGACAATTCGTGCCAACTTCTATTCTATCAATTTTCATGCTGGTGACTGTCTACTAATATAAATGTTAGAAAATTTCTATACTCACCTGCCAGTGGCTCTGTGCTGTGGACTGCAGACTTGATGTTGGAGTACAGCAGAATTTCAGCAACCTCGACAATTCGTCCCAACTTCTGCTCTATCAATTTCACTGCTGATATACATGTTGCAGAATTTCTATACTCACCAAGCCATTGGCTCTGTGCTGTGGATTGCAGACTTGATGTTGCAGGGCGGCAGAATTTCAGCAACTGGGACATGTGCAACTCGTCCAAACTTCTATTCTATCAATTTCATGCTAGTGACTGACTACTGATATACATAAATTGCAGAATTTCTATACTGACCAAGCCAGTGGCTGACTGTGCCGTGAACTGCAGACTTGATGATGCAGTGCGGCAAAATTTCAGTGACCTGGACAATTCGTCACAAGTTCTATTCTATCAATTTCATGCTAGTGACTGACTACCGATATTCATATTGCAGAATTTCTATACTGACCAAGCCAGTGGCTCTGTGCCATGGATTGCAGACTTGGATGTTGCAGTGTGGCAGAATTTCAGCAACCAGGACTTGTACAATTTGTCCCAACTTTTATTCTATCAATTTTATGCTTGTGACTGACTACAGATATACATGTTGCAGAATTTCTATACTGACCAAGCCAGTGGCTCTGTGCCGTGGACTGCAGACTTGATGTTGCAGTGCGGCAAAATTTCAGCAACCGGGACATGTACAACTTGTCCAAACTTCTATTCTATCAATTTCATGGTATTGACCGACTACTGATATACATATTGCAGAATTGCTATACTGACCAAGCTAGTGGCTCTGTGCCGTGGACTGCAGACTTGATGTTGCAGTACGGCAAATTTCAGCAACCGGGACATGTACAACTCGTCCAAACTTCTATTCTATCAATTTCATGCTATTGACCGACTACTGATATACATATTGCAGAATTTCTATACTGACCAAGCTAGTGGCTCTGTGCCGTGGACTGCAGACTTGATGTTGCAGTGCAGCAGGATTTCAGCAACCAGGACATGTACAACTCGTCCAAACTTCTATTCTATCAATTTCATGGTACTGACTGACTACTGATATACATATTGTAGAATTTCTATACTGACCAAGCCAGTGGCTCTAGCTGTGCCATGGACTGCAGACTTGATGATGCAGTGTGGCAGAATTTCAGCAACTGGGACATGTACAACTCGTCCAAACTTCTATTCTATCAATTTCATGGTACTGACTGACTACTGATATACATATTGTAGAATTTCTATACTGACCAAGCCAGTGGCTCTAGCTGTGCCATGGACTGCAGACTTGATGATGCAGTGTGGCAGAATTTCAGCAACCTGGACATGTACAACTCGTCCAAACTTCTATTCTATCAATTTCATGGTATTGACTGACTACTGATATACATATTGCAGAATTTCTATACTGACCAAGCCAGTGGCTTTAGCTGTGCCGTGGACTGCAGACTTGATGTTGCAGTGCGGCAAATTTCAGTAACTGGGACATGTACAACTCGTCCAAACTTCTATTCTATCAATTTCATGCTATTGACTGACTACTGACTGATATACATATTGCAGAATTTCTATACTGACCAAGCTTAAGTGGCTCTGTGCCGTGGACTGCAGACTTTATGTTGCAGGGCGGCAGAATTTCAGCAACTGGGACATGAACAACTCGTCCCAACTTCGATTCTATCAATTTCATGCTAGTGACTGACTACTGATATACATATTGCAGAATTTCTATACTGATTAAGCCAGTGGCTCTACAGGTGCCATGGACTGCAGACTTGATGTTGCAGTGCGGCAGAATTTCAGCAATCTGGACAATTTTTCCCAACTTCTGTCCTGTCAATGTCATGCTGGTGACTGACTACTGATATACATATTGCAGAATTTCTATACTGACCAAGCCAGTGGCTTTAGCTGTGCCGTGGACTGCAGACTTAATGTTGCAGTGCGGCAGAATTTCAGCAACCGGGACATGTACAACTTGTCCAAACTTCTATTCTATCAATTTCATGCTATTGACCGACTACTGATATACATATTGCAGAATTTCTATACTGACCAAGCTAGTGGCTCTGTGCCGTGGATTGCAGACTTGATGTTGCAGTGCGGCAAATTTCAGCAACCGGGACATGTACAACTCGTCCAAACTTCTATTCTATCAATTTCATGCTATTGACTGACTACTGACTGATATACATATTGCAGAATTTCTATACTGACCAAGCTTAAGTGGCTCTGTGCCGTGGACTGCAGACTTTATGTTGCAGGGCAGCAGAATTTCAGCAACTGGGACATGAACAACTCGTCCCAACTTCGATTCTATCAATTTCATGCTAGTAACTGACTACTGATATACATATTGCAGCATTTCTATACTGATTAAGCCAGTGGCTCTACAGGTGCCATGGACTGCAGACTTGATGTTGCAGTGCGGCAGAATTTCAGCAATCTGGACAATTTTTCCCAACTTCTGTCCTGTCAATGTCATGCTGGTGACTGACTACTGATATGCATGTTGCAGAATTTCTAGACTGATGAAGCCAGTCGTTCTGTGCCGTGGACTGCAGACTTTATGTTGCAGTGCGGCAGAATTTCAGCAACCTGGACACTTCTTCACAAGTTCTGTTCTATCAATTTCATGTTAGTGACTGACTACTTACATATTGCAGAAATTTCTATACTGACCAAGCCAGTGGCTCTGTGCCGTGGACTGCAGACTTGATGTTGCAGTGCAGCAGACTTTCCGAGTGACCTGGACAGTTCATCCCAACTTCTATTCTTTCAATTTCTTGCTAGTGACTGACTACCGATATACATGTTGCAGAATTTCTATACTGACCAAGCAAGTGGCTCTGTGCCGTTGACTGCAGACTTGATGTTGCAGTGCAGCAGAATTTCAGTAACCAGGACAATTCTTCTCAACTTCTATTCTATCAAATCATGCTGGTGACTGACTACTGATGCTGGCAATCTGGACAATTTTTCTCAACTTCTAATCTGTCAATGTCATGCTGGTGACTGACTACCGATATGCATGTTGGAGAATTTCTAGTCTGACGAAGCCAGTCGTTCTGTGCCGTGGACTGCAGACTTTATGTTGCAGTGCGGCAGAATTTCAGCAACCTGGACACTTCTTCACAAGTTCTGTTCTATCAATTTCATGTTAGTGACTGACTACTTACATATTGCAGAAATTTCTATACTGACCAAGCCAGTGGCTCTGTGCCGTGGACTGCAGACTTGATGTTGCAGTGCAGCAGACTTTCCAAGTGACCTGGACAGTTCATCCCAACTTCTATTCTATCAATTTTTTGCTAGTGACTGACTACTGATATACATGTTGCAGAATTTCTATACTGAAGAAGCCAGTGCCTTTGTGCTGTAGACTGCAGACTTGATGTTGCAGTGCAGCAGAATTTCAGTGACATGGACAATTTTTCTGAACTTCTATTCTATCAAATCATGCTGGTGACTGACTACTGATATACATGTTGCAGAATTTCTATACTGAAGAAGCCAGTGCCTTTGTGCTGTAGACTGCAGACTTGATGTTGCAGTGCAGCAGAATTTCAGTGACATGGACAGAATTCTTCCCAACTTCTATTCTATCAATTTCATGCTAGTGACTGACTACTGAATGTACATGTTGCAGAATTTCTCTAATGACCAAGCCAGTTCATCTGTGCCACGGACTGCAGCCTATTGCTACAGTGCAGCAGATGTATAGTGAACTGGCCTGTTGGTTGACAATTCTCTATCCTGACATTTGAATGATACTTCCAGTGTACAGCTGTAAAGTTATGGTACAGAGTCTAGCTCTACTACCAGCTGTTCACATCAATGGAACCTTGATTCTTTCTTGTAGTGGAAATCTGGAAACTAACAACTCTGAACACTGTTAGGAGACATTAAGAACTCATTTATATGAATTTATATTAACCATTTGATGATAATAATACAATCCGTCAATGTGAATTTGCAGGGACCAGACAATTGCTTCTGAAATAATGATTGCTCCTTACTGTTAATAATTCTGTACTGCTGCAAAACATTTTAACATGAAAGCAATGTTGCTCTGTGGCATGTATTTCACTGATTCTAGAACTATTGTACAGAAGAATTTCTATATAATTATGAAGTAAGCAGTAGTTCTGTGCTGTTGACTGCAGAGTGGTACAAATGCAGTGCAGCAGAATTTCGGTGAGCTGGACACTTCTTCCTAACCTTTAGTCCATCACTTTTATGCTGTCGACTGACTACTGATATAGCGGAACTTTTATTCTGAACAAGCCAGTGGCTCTGTGCCGTAGACTGCAGAATTGATACTGCAGTGCGGCAGAATTTCAGTTACGTGGACAATTTTTCCCAACTTCTATGCTATCAGTTTTATGCTGGTGACTGACTATTGATGTACATGTTGCAGAATTTCTATACTGACCAAGCCAGTGCCTCTGTGCTGTGGACTGCAGACTAATATTGCTGCAGTGCAGCAGAAGTTTAGTGTACTGGCTTGTTGGTGGACAATCCTTGATTCTAACATTTGACTGATACTTACAGTGTAAGGTTATTTTACAGAGTCCAGCTCTACTACCAGCTGATGTTCACATCAATGGAACCTTGATTCTTCATTGTAGCAGAAATCTAGAAACTAATGACTCTGATCACTGTTAGCAGACATTAAGAACTCATTTACATTAATTTATATCAATCATTAGATAATAATACAATCTGTAAATGTGAATTTGAAGGGACCAGACAATTGTTGCTGAATATTTGTACTTGCAGCAGACAAATAATGGTTGCTCCTTACTGTTAATAATTCTGCACTGCTGAACACATTTTAACATGAAAGCCATGTTGCTCTGTGCCATGTATTTCACTGACTCTAGATCTACTCTACAGAAGAATTTCTTTATAATTATTAGGAACTAGTCAGTAGTTCTGTGCTGTTGACTGCAGAGTGGTATAAATGCAGTGCAGCAGAATTTCGGTGAGCAGGACAATTCTTTGGACTGGTTAATTTCCTCCTGATAAAGCTAAATAATACACATACATGTAGTTGATGTTATGCAGCAGAATTTTGGTGAACTGACAATTTTTCCCTGTAAATTCTTAGTAACACAATTGATACTTCCACTGAATTATCACAGAATCATGTATACGTACCTCCTCTTGTTCCATGACCCTGTCACTGTCTGGTGATAGTGCTGCACTGGAAACTAAGAACTTTGAGGAGTGTAAATTGTTTATTGATTAATGTTATACTGCAGACCATCATGCTACATAATTTGTAGGAACCAGACAATCATTCTTCAATGCTCACTATTTTCACAGCAAAATAATTTGACCGAATTTGAATGAATGAAAGTTAGACATAATAATTTACTTGTCCCTGACAGTCAATTGACCACTGACAATGAAATCCACAGAAATTAAGCAGAGTAGGCAGTAGCGCTGCTTCCAAATTTCGACTAGTTACTGATCCAGTCATGTCAGATGTGGCATAATTTAATGCACTGTAACTAATTGTATTTAACTGGTAACAGGAAAACTGTTTATTGGGCTAATTGATTCTGATGATACTGTAGATCCATTACTTGTGCTATCTTGTGGCAGAAATTTTGTGGGGCATCTCAATACATCAGCAAATTCCTTCTGTTAACCGACTATACATGTACTATGTGCACCTGATATGCATGGGATCTTGTACTTGAGCCTTCTATACTTACCTCATTCTCATTCACAGCATCATTTCCTGTACTGGTACTGTGCTGAAAACTGGCATAAAACGTTAACACATGATGGCTGCATGTTTGCCAAAAATCATAATTTCAGATTGTGACTTCTACAGCTTACCCGACTTGGAGATGAAAGTGCCTTCAGGACAGCGTACTAAAATCCTTCTGGAAGTAGGCTCTCATCCCTTCTCTGTTTTCAGTTATAAAATCGTAGAGACATTCACTTGCTGGTAAGCTGGTGCCACATTTGCAATCTATATTGAACTTGGTGTCAAAAAATACTACTGAACAGATGAAGTTTTTGAAGATGGCTCCTTGAAATAAAAACCATAACTTGAAAAAGTAGGCTTGCTCCATTCTAGGCAGATCCTGAAATAAAACTTGGTTATTCTACTTTAATAATGTTTAGCAAAATGTTGCTTTGCTAGTACTTTTGCTAAGTTGTTAAAGAAAGTGGCACAGACTACCATGTTTTTTACATTTTATTGCTTGGAAATGACTCCATTAAATCATTAAAAAAAGCACTCTGACATTGTTTTTATGTGTTTAGTTGTCACTTTACAATGATCAAATTACATCATTCTTTGAGCACTACCAGTACATGAAACCAAATACAATTACTTTATTCAAGTGTTCAAAAAAGTAGCAATGACTACCATCATGTTTTTATTTTTTTTTATTTGTTTTGTTACCATTCATTTACAATGAATAATTTACAATGCATGTATTACATCATTCTTTGCTGCATGATAAATTGGATGCACCAAAAGTGGAGTTAAGTTGTTACCAGAATGATTGCCCCCGAAAATGGGCTCATGCCAGATCGTAAATCCTGAAAGCAAAACTCTTAGTTAGCATCTGTTGATATGTTACTTACCTTTATTGCATTTTGAATTGTTGAACAGTGTATACAAGTACAAGTTTGCCCCCGAAAATGGGCTTAATCGTAAAAGAAACATGTATACTTGTTGTTTGACATGATTCAAAGTATCCCCGATTACTTAACTGTATAGCATTATTACATTTTGAACAATGCACCAACAGCGCAAATTTACTGATTATTAAAAAAATGCAGGAATGCAAACATGCCATGCCCCCGAAAAATGGGCCAATTGTCCGAATCAAAGATCCTGAAAGTAAAAAACAGAGTTAGTACTTTTGTTGTTGAAGGTGTTCCTGATTACTTACGTGTATAATATTATAACTACATTTTGAACATTGTCCATCAGTGCAAGTTTACTGATCATTAAAAAAAAATGCAGGAATAAAGGCATGCCATGCCCCCGAAAATGGGCCAATTGTCCAAATCAAAGATCCTGAAAGGAAAAAACTGTGTCAGTACTTTTTGTGTTGTTTAGCCCATTATTGCTTACGTGTGTAACATTATGCGCGAGTATGAAGAAACAATACACACCAAGATTGCCCCCCGAAAGTGGGCAAAACCCTGCTTTGACAAAGGTGCACTTGAAATATATATACTTAGAGCTTATGTGGTCTGTTTCAAAGAATACAACAATGACAACCATGTTTGTTGTTTTTTTTTAAATTTTATTACTAACAAACTGTTACATCAAGCTTTGATCTAAATTAATCCACAGGACCTACATTAATCCACAGGACCTAAATTTATATAGGGTGGGATGCGCTCCTATGCAGAAATAATTTTTGCATCTGGAAAGCACTCAGGTGTTCCTATGCCAGTAAAAGTTGACACCCCGAATGGAACACCCAGTGTGCCCCAAATGGTATTCGATAGTCTTAAGTGGCCTGCTAACAAGATGTAGTCGCTACCAAGCCTTGAGTTAAGAGTTGAACCGAAAGCCGAACTGAAAGCTAAACCGATAGCCGAATCGAAAGCCGAACTGAAAGTAATACCGTTAAAAGTTCCCACGTACCTCATGCCAGGTTGTAGAACTTGCCCTACCTTTGGCCAAGGGGTTTGGATGAGGGTAGATAGACTGCTGACAGACAAACAGAATTTTTCATGGACAAACGTCAAGATTTATTTGGAAATCAACAAATTCAATTGCTCTAAAAATAATTGAGAACAGGCAAAAATAGCTCAATGGCATCTTAATGACAGCTTTTAAAAATAATTTATCATGTGACAGCAGACATTTTATGACAAATTTTCTCAATTTTTTTAACAGACAATTGGCATCAATGCCTTCATTGTGCTCTTCCTTTTAGAATTTTTCTACTTCACTTCAACAGACGATTCATTGAACATGAAGCTGAGAATAGCTGTTAAATTGTCGGTTGCTGTTTATTAACTGTCAAAATTTTGAATGATAGACATGAGACAATTACCTTACGAAAAACAGCAACTATGACTGAGTACTGAGAATGGTATAAGAAACTTTTGCTAAGGCAAATAGCCAACAGTTCTAACTCTGAAAGTTGCTAAAAACTGAAAATTTTTGTGTGACAATATACAATTGGTATTAAAAATGAGTTGTGCAAAATTGTGGCAATTTTGTAACTGCCAGTGGATGTATCTACCCCATCCAAGCACCTGACAATCCACGGTTGATCCTCCAGACAGGCTTGTGCAGGACCTAGATGATCAGCTCTTTCAAAAAGCGTTGGCTTACACAAGCTTCAAAGATAAGACTAGAAGAGATACTTCCATGAGTATTTTGAAGTTGTAGAAATTTTAGGTAGAAATGAAATTCAGGTTTAATTTGTTACATACATACAGTTTTCCTGAAGCTTGAATGTCAACGATAATTGAAATAGCTGTTGATTTACAATTAACATGCTATCTTATAAAAATGTACATGCAATACTCTCTCAAATTCCCCAAATTTCAGCAAAAGACAATTTTGTCTATCAAGTGTCTTTTTTTACTGATGGAAATACTGTACAATCTTCTAAATCTGTTTTTTTTTTTCAAAAAATTATTTTTGAAAAAATCCATTGAACTATGTAATTGAAGAAACAAAAATAATTGGACTACTTTTTTGAGAAAAAAATAAATAATATTGCCATTTTTGATCATATACAAAGTGTCAAGCTTGTTTCTCAAGTGCGATCTGTCCTAGTTTGCATAAGATCAGCAAATCTTAATAACTGAAATAGTCTTGTCCCTTAACCCAATTAAGTCTTAATTACTGTAATAACCACTAAACTGAGGAGAAGCAAACAAAGTCTTCTTCCATGCAGTTGAATGGCCGTTTCCTACATTAACAGTTCATGTCTGGTTGAACCTTGTTTGTCAAAATAGTTTTGCTGAAAGAGTCTTACTAGATCACAGTGCTTGGACTCTGTCATCAAGTAAAACTGAAAAAAATTAGTTTCATTGATGAAAAACTAAGCGGGGAGGCGCGTCGAATGTAAAGTCAAGTCGATGATCCATTGTAGAGTCAATGTGAAGATGATGTAGAGCCGAGGTAGTGCCGAAGAAAAGCCAATGTAAAGCCGAACTCCAATTGAAAACTTAGCCGAATGAACCTGAAAGAAAAGCCAAGTGGAAAACCTAAGGGGAGGAGCCACACCAAACCCAGGGGCCCAACTAACTAATCTAACTACATTAGGTTATGCCGAATCAGAAGTACAATGACTTCTGGCCGAAAATTTGGTTTTAAGGTTCATCCAGAGCTCTAACTAACCCTCCCTCCCAACCAACAAGGAATTCACCAACCGTATTTACAATGTCTTCCATCAGAATCTTTTCTGACTCGTTCCCAGTCTTCTCGTCTGAGGAAATAGTAAGAAGTGAATTTGAAAATGCAAAGGAGAAAAGAGTAGAGTTTATTTAATCTCTTCCTCTTTCCCACCCTTTCATCTTCACCACATCTTAAAATGTCCTCATTAGAGTCGAAATGGCAGGAGTCAGGTCTTTACTTGAAGGTGTGAAGCTGAGGACAAGCAGTGAACTGTGGCACATTGAAGCGGTCTGACTGGACTGGGTAATGATGCTGAAGGGATGCTGAAAGAAGAAATAAAAAACGTTACGCTCCCTCTGCGATTAAAACATAGAGAGACGGGTATATTTCAACTTTCAGTATTAATGAAGGAACAATTGTTTCAATTTCCACTTCCCAAGTATGTTCTCAGGAATTCATCATTATTTTTTAAAATAAAAACATTCGTCAGACGGAGAAAATTAAAGCAAACTGTACACTATCTACAGCCGGAAAGTTACCATTACTGTTTAGAGATTAATTCAAAATCGTTTTCTCGTCTGCTCATACACGCAATGTTTGACGACAAAGCAAATAGATCTTATCACGATTTTCGACGCCATCTTGACGAGTTGGCAAAGCGGTCACAAATTAGTGTTTGTATGCATGGGAATCCGATGGCAAACAACTTTTTCCAAAATTGAAGTTTGCACAATTTGTGAATCAAAACGTTAAAATACCAGGTAGAAGATTTTATTTACCAAGTTTGAAAGATGTAGCTTGGCTAGAAGACGCTAAGTTAATTTTTCGCGCCTTCTAGCCAAGTAACATCCTTCAGAGTTGGTGATTTCAATCTTCTACCTGGTATTTAAACGTTGCCATTCACAAATCGTGTAAAATTCAATTCTGAAAAAGTTTTTTTGCCATCGGATTCACATGCAAACTCTGTAATTTCTGACCGCTTTGCCCACCCGTTAAGATGGCATCGAAAGCCGTGATAAGGTTTATTTTGTCAGAAAAAAAAAAGTTCAGAAACTTTTCAGAAGAAAGCTCTTGTAAACGGCCACCTTGTTTCCACGCAAATGTTTCCTCGTTTGCAGGGGCTTTGCTTCGTTAAATTTACAACGAACCTTTTTACGAACAATTGTGCGGATCCAAATAAAATTTTTTTTAAGAACTATCAAAAGCAAATCTTGCAAATGATATTTGTAAAAAAAGCTGTTTTTAGGAATTCTGGCCGAGAAAAGTTCGTAGCTCACATTTTCGACGAAAAAAATACTTTTACTGAAAGTGGGATAAAGCGCTAAAATTTGACCAGCAGAAAAAAAGCTTTCTGAAGGAAAAAGTGTAGTGAAGGAATTCTCACAGATAAAATTTACCCTTTCAAAAAGGCTAACTTGATTTGGTTTCTTGCGTAAAACAAGATTAATTCTCCCCTTAAAACAGCATTCCGTTTCCCGCGAGAGAAATTTGACGACGGGTTAAAAATATTTAAGTTTGCGGCAAACGTTTTTCTCAATTTTCTAATTATGACTTAAAAGAACCTCGAAAAAATGTTTAGGCAAAGTGTTTTTGTTTTGTGATAACAATAGAATAAAGCTTTACCTTTAGAAACTCGGGGACTGGATGTACGCACGCTCTGGTCTTTCGACAACATGACCGAAGAAGCGTGCTTCAGTATGAACCCGCAACATTTATGTCAGACTTCATTCGTTTTCCTTGAAAAATTCTGTGAAATGAAAAGAAGAAGTGCCACAAGTTAGTAAAAGAAAATTCTCATACTATGTACGAAAACCTGTACAATGGCATATATATATTCTTGGCTGCTAAATGAGTTGTTTGGGTGTTACCACGTGTTGTTTAAGTTTCCATTCAATCTTTAAAATTTTCCATACAACAAAAATACACTAACCTTTTTTTTTCTCTTCACTAAGCCTCAACGGGTTTAAATGTTGTTTAAGGCTGTAACAACTGCAAATAGTCGGAGAAGGAAATAAAACTCGACTTTTGTAAAGTAAATATTTTGCATCAAGACAATCTTGTGGCGTTGTTGCCATCTTTTCTCGCGGTGAATGAATTAAGTTTTGCAAAATGCGCCCTTAACCTCTCCACCACGCGGGAAAATTCGCTTCGTTGATTGGTTGCTTTATTGCACGGATTTTTCACGTCATACATCAGTTGTCGTTCTTGAATGAATCTTAAAATCTCTTTCTAACTTTCTTAGTAGTTGTTATTGTTCAAAGCTATTTTTCGTTAAGCAGGTGTCTGTTGGCGGAGTTACGAAAGTCTTACCGTTCTATCCGTTGTGGTGTTTATGTTAACGGACAAAGAGGATTTTTCTTGAGACTTGTCAATTTGATGTCACCAGGATGTCACTTTGTCCCCACGTGGGTCAGTTCTGGTCTTCCATTGGTTGACACCAAGTTTAGTTTGCACGAATTTGCACGGGCTTTTCTACGCCATACATCTTCAGTGAACTCTAACGCTTGACAAAATCAATCTTATGATTAGATTGATTTTCTAATTGCTTTTCATCGTACTACAGTCAAATTTTGTTCAGCAATGTCGAAAACTCCACACAAATTTACTAAAGGTGAGGGTTGACATTGTGATTGGTTTGTCCTGGAGGTCTGGATTCTAATGTAAGGTAAAACCGCGAGAAGTCTGGAAAACAAGATGGCGGTCAAGGTGGAAGAATAGACAAATATGAGAACTTTCCGAGCTTAGCAAAGTCCAACAATGGTCTTGGATTCAGGATAGTCTTCTCAAAAATGCTTACTCCAGTCTTTAAACTGAGCCAAGATGATGAGTTTGTAGTGGTCATCATCAAGTCTCCGTATGTCAAGGTAAGAGATTATCATGGAGTCGAAGAGTGAGTACACTGCATACACGTGGGAAAAGGGTTTCTCTTTGCAAAATATAATTATCGATCCTTTTAGCTTTAGTTTAGCCTTTCTCCCTCGAATTATTAATTTTGTTATTTCTATACATCGTATGCTTACGTGTCTTAATTCTGTAGATTGCTGATGTCGATTTCTGCATTAACGACTCAGAATTTAAATTTTATGTCAAGCCATACTTCCTAAGGTAAGCAGAGTGACAAATAAACACAGTCAAGCTTATGATTTTTGTCTTTTTACAAATGGGTTGTTGGCCAAGCGTGAGATCAAGATGGGTGGATATTGGCCAAGTTATTTTTTGTGTGTTTTAATATCCATCGAGACGGTGTGTGGAGGTACATGTATATCTATGACAAAATCCAATAAGCAGGAATTGATATCAAATTATCCAAATTGTACATGCATCAATCCAAACCTGGATAGCAACAAACCAATTCTATGTTCCAAATTGGGAATGCATCCAACCGAAGCTGAAGGACAAAAACCCGTTTCGGGTATCATGCAGCTAGTCAAAATGCAGAAAGGCATACTGAGTGGTAAAAGGCATAATGCAAATAGGCATAACACGAAAAGGCATAACGTGAAAAGGCATAACGTGAAAAGGCATAACGCAAATAGGCATAACGCAAAAAGGCATAACGCAAATAGGCGTAATGCAAAGAGGCTTAACGCAAATAGGCATAACGCAAATATGCATCACGTGAAATAATCAGCGGCCGTAGGCAGGAACTGGGCATGCGCGAAAGTCGAACAACAAGAGCCTTCGAACCTTTTGGTCAGTGCTCTGAGAAGATGGTATGCAAGAGGGCGATACCTTCTTCCACTCAGAATGTCTTGACTCAATATTTGAGGAGAATTTTTACTGAACTATTACACCAGGAAGAAAATGGTTTCGAAAGTGATTATGTTTCCTTTCGACCTCCTTTTAAGAGCTCGCTATTTGCGTTATGCCTTTTCACGATATGCCTATTTGCGTTATGCCTATTTGTGTTATGGCTATTTGCATTATGCCTTTTTGCGTTATGCCTTTTCGCGTTATGTCTTTTCGCGTTATGCCTTTTTGTGTTATGCCTTTTTGCGTTATGCCTTTTGCGTTATGCCTTTTTGCGTTAAGTCTCTTTGCATTATGTCTATTTGCGTTATGTCATTTACCACTCCGTATGCCTTTCTGCTTTTTGACTAGCTGCATGATACCCGAAACAAGTTTATGCCCTTCAGCTTCGGTTGGATGCATTCCCAATTTTGGAACATAGAATTGGCTTGTTGCTATTCAGCTTTGGATTGATGCATGTACAATTTGGATAATTTGATATCAATTCCTGCTTATTGAATTTTGTCATAGATATACCTCCATAATGGTGTCCAGGTCCATAAATGGGATAGCCTCCCACACAGACGTTCTAAAAGGCTTGTTGCTTTCCTCCCCACGAACATCTGCTTAACGGACAGGCCACTTCCGTTCACTGGCGGTTAGCCTTTGTTTTAAAAGAACCAATCCTGTTCTGTTAAGGTTGACATCTCTGTTGTTTGTGAGGCTGTTTGCCATGTGCTTATGCATTGTTTAGCATCATTTACATTGCACAATGTTTGCTTTCGAGGGGCAAAATGTGGAAAATAAGAATTTTTCCTTGAAATTAATAATATTAATTAAATATTAATCAAATTAATAATATTAATTTGTGGAAAACCTGCAAAATGGCTATAGCTAAGTGTTTCTCCCACGTTAAATAAAGATTATGTATGTATGTATGTATGTATGTATGTATGTAAATGTTGCTTACTTGCATTTAATATTGTGGCGCTGTGCCCGGTAGTTTCATTAGAACTATTTGTAATTAGAGCGGATATGTTGCTTCTTATCACGCATATCATATTTACCCACATCCGTTTTTTTTCTTCGGACACGCCATAGCTTTACTTGAAGAAAGCTACACGTTTCTGTAGAGAGGTTTTTATGTTTCTTCCATCAATTTGGTTAAGCTTATGTTCTCGAGTTTGATGAATGGGTTTATTGCTCCTTTTGTCTCGTTCTGGCACCACATAATTAAAACGTAGCTGTTTATGTGCGAATCAGTTGACTGTTTTGCGTGTTGTATATCCCACTGTTTGATGTTCAGGCAAGACCGTACTGGTCCTCAATGTGGATCTTATCAGTTGCCGGTACTTCTAAAATAATATGTACATCTGCAGTTGCTGGTGGAACTCGTACGTAAGTGAGAATGTTGAACATTTTGCGGCACACATTTCTCGTGTTGAAGCATTGGGTCAAAGTCCTAGCTTTCCATGGATAGGCAGAGAAGCTATGATTGGCTAACCGCCAATGAACGGGTGTGACTGGTCTGTTGAGCAGATGTTCATGGGTAATAATACAAATTACTGCTTGGAATACTGAGCATGGCATAACAAACCACTTCAAGGTCACCTACCATCCAGCCATTTAACCTCAAAGCTGTTTACAGTGTATCTACAAGTTGGTAAGTCCCCAACCAGAAGTTGAGAACACTGACTATTTCTGGTGTACACAGCTGTAGGAGAGTGGATGGTTGGGGTGAACTCAAGTAGGTGCACCTCCCCTCTCCCAAATATTTGCTCTGTTGTTGGTGCACAGTATATTTGTAGCATGAATGTTTTATTTGGGGGCTGACTAGGGGCTACAGTAATTGACCTGTGTTCCCCAATCGCCCACCTGAGTGGTAGGGATGAGCACTGAAGAGGTAACAATATCTTGTGTGACTGGCCCGAGCTTGGTCCTGTATACGTAGTCCCCATCATTTGCCTCCCTAAGATCTCTGGCCAGTGACATAACTGTCCTACAATACACTGACGTACAGCAATCTGATTTCTTTGAAGGGCCAAACTGTAGATGTTAACTTCTAGTATAGTGTAAACCAAGGCAAGAATTAGGAGGTGCATTTCTACTTTGAAGTGATTTTATTTAACTTGCAATTATATTTTCTTGTAGGCTGAATTTACCAGGAGAGATTGTCGAAGATGGAAGGGAGGCGGCATCATATGATGTTGATACAGGTAAAAACATACAAGTCTGGTTGCTACTGTAAGTACAGTTAGCAGAAATAGTCCAAGGATGCATGGTTCAGTCTAGTAATGCATCACTGAGCCAGATTAAACAAACTAAAATGTATTTGATCCTCTTGTAATTAACCATTGAAAATGTCAAGCCCAGGTGGTTTCTTACAGGAGGTTAGTCACATACAAGAGCTAAATATATTATATTGGGTCAAAATTTTGCTTCCATCATTGGTATATGATAACTGCTGTAGTTATTTACCCCATGTTTTAATAAATTTTTTTTGCCCAGACAAAAAAATTAATTTCGGAAAAAAGGGGTACTTCTCTGTATTACTCAGGAATGTAATGATTATGTTACCTACCGCTTACTTTATTTTCTAATTTCCACATTATTATCTGTCAAGTGGTCGCTTACAGGAAGTTAAGGGAAATCTCAAACTTTAAGCTCTAAAAGTGCTCGCAGTCACTAATGAGAGGTACATGTACTTGCTTACAAGAGGTTTCAAATTTGGTGATTTGATACTTTTGGTAAGAGAGAGGTGGTCACAACCAGAGGTTCAATTGTATAATTTTTATGCATCCAAGCGTACTGTGCCCATCCAGGATTGTAATCCATCAAATATTTTCACTTGTATAATGTTTGGCTGGTTACCACCAAATAAGTTATTGCCAGAGCATTGTATGATAATATAATAATAATTTTTTCAATACTGCAGGGACATTCACAATCAAGCTCCCCAAGTTACATCCTGGAGAGACCTTTGAGAACCTGGACCTATTAACAACACTTTTGGCACCAAAAAAGAAGTCCCCTGTAGGAATTAAAACCCTCATTGAAATTGTTGGTAAGTTATCATCAATAAAATGTTATTCAGGGCTTAAAAATAGTGCCATCTGGTCATCCAGGACAACTTAAATTTTCCTGCTGGGCAAGTAACTTTTCATTCTCACTTGCTCAATGGGTACTGGACCCAGGAAAGTCATCTGTCAATGTAAGAAAGAAGTAAGCCCACTAGACTTCCCAGGGCAAGCAAAATTTGACAGCTGCTTCTCTGAAAGGCAAGCAGCTTAGCTGGAATTCAAATTTTTTTAAGCCTGGTTATTGCTACATTTTACAGAATTGCTACTGAACATGTACAAGTGAAGTTTTGGGAGAGGTTATCAATGAGTATCTTGCTTGAGATAATGTATACAGCAAAACAACCTCAGCCAGCACTATTGAGTGTACCAACATGTAGATCACTAGATACATAGTTCTCAAACTTATTTATAATTCATCAAGTTAAAACAAAGAAAATCATGACTGTGAAGGAAGTTTGGATACCCAGTCTTAATTATTATAGATCTTGACAATTTTACTTCTTCTCCTTAGTTTTTGTTTCAGTTGAGAAGATATATCAAACACGCGAGACAGTTTTTCATCAGCTATCCAAACACCTTGAATTTCGTCAAAATACTAATTGCTGCACATTGTATTTTCAACTCTCTTCTTGGTGTTTGGATATCTTGATGAAACACTGTCTCTCGTGTTTGATTTACATGTACATGGATTATTACATAACTGTACGTTTTAGATCACTATGCTCCCTGTTTCTTGGCTTTTGATTAATTTATTGTATTGAAGGCAATGACGACAGACGTGAAGAGAATAATCAAGAAAATGAGAGTGCCGCTGATGATAATGATGACGATGATGATCATTATAACTTTCACTGGGAATTTGATCAACAGTTAGCAACATCGCATCAGGTAGTATTGTGTATGTATGAAATCATTGCACACTTGCCTTTTAAAACAGTGTCATAGAATACTCAAACGCCATGTGCATTATTTAAATTTCTGCACAAAAGTGATAAAATTGCAATTAAACGTGCATTTTAACAGCAGGGCAAGTCAAGTACTGCTTCATAGCATGCATGCTACATTGACTAAAAAATTGCCCTAATTGATCCTTCAGGAAAATCCAGACATCAGATTTGGGGATACAAAATATGGATTTGCCAATCAAAAGAGTGGAATATTTAAAGGACGGGAAGTGAGTATGAACTACATGTAGAAATAAAGCGACTGCCCAAAGCAAAATTACCTTTCATGTGAAAGGAAGAATGGGCCCTGTCACCTTATCAAAATAATTTGTGATAAAAGTTAGCAGACTGTTTTTTTTAACTTGTTTTTACTTGTTTTACTTGAATGTGTACTGTATCACTGTGTATTTATTTTATCTCTTACGCTGTAAGTAAGAAATATTATTATGTAATTAAGGCCAAGATCAGATGGGTACTTCACATGAGCCGAATCGAATGCAAATGAGAAAAATCCTTTGTCCTCCCTCATTAGCATTCAATTTGACTTATGTGAAGAATGGCTTCTGAACCAGGCCTAACTAATGTTAGTTTATACCATACAAGTGAATAGTACTTTTGACGCGCGCTGATTGGCTAGCTCAGAGGTGATTAACCAAGTACTATTCACCTCCAAGCAGCCGAAGAAAAACAAAATGGCTTTTGTCGGTATATTGTCACAAATAAAGTTACTCTTTGGGCCGCTAGCGATTCAGCTTGTGTGATATATACTGAAACAATTATTCACCTCAGTGTCGGTGAAAGTGGTGTATATTTACCTCCACTTCGGTGAATAATTTTTAACTTCCACTATAGCATCCAACGGATAGTTAGGCATTATACAGCCCATGGCATAACAAGAACAGACCTTTAACACAATGAAGACTTTTTTGAACAAATCATGCGTACACTAAATTAATAACGAATGTAACAAAATAATTGAATGTGTTATTGTCAGTGTAGTTCCAGAAAATAATATACAGGTATGTCTCCTACCCCTGTGGAAATTTCAATTAAGCTTCATACATTTCTTTTATTAATGTTTTTGGTTTTACAGAGCCCCCATGCCACCCCTCAGGAGACTCTAATCCCTTCTGTGGGGTAGTATGGATATTTTCTGGAACTGTGTATTGTGATGCAGTCATGCTATTTGCACTTTAATTAGGTAACATGGTAACTGTTTATTTTAATTATTGAATATTAGGCAGAACTTCATGAGATATCAGAGATCACTGATCCTGACTCTATGACCCTGAGTGAAAGACGAGATGCCAGGCTTGCAGCTGAGGACATCAAGTTTGACGAGGAATATTATCTGTAAGGGATTTATAATAATAATTATAAAATAATTAACTGGTAATCCAAGGTGTTAACTAAAGATCTTCAAGACTTAAAAAACACAAGAACAGCTTTGCAAACAACATAACATACAAAACCAAACAAAAACTACAATTTTCACAATACTCCAATTTTATTTTCAGCTGAAGCCCCTCAAGAGAGTTAATTAAAAGAAAATACATACACCGTAAGTTAGGACCAAACCAAAGTCTGCAATAATGAGATGTCCATGTTATAAGGATGCCTATAAAGTAGGCATCAACTGTATTAAACATAGTGAGGAAAGAAAATTTAAAAAGATAAATAGTAAGAAAACGCTTTAATTTCATAAGACCGGCCTCTGGATTATGCCCAACTAGATTTGCTAATAAATACCCTGGAACTCACATTTGATAATTAAATATTAATACAATTTTTCTTTTATAAAATCAGAGCTGATTATTTCAGTGAAGATCCAGTTCAACATCTTCTGGACTACAAACCACCCTGGGAGGTTGAATATCTGCAATACGAAGAAAACCTTTCCAAGGTACATGTACATCTCATTTGCAGCTTAGTGAACTACTAAGGCTAGATTTTGTTTTCATTTGTTTACAATTTACCCCTCTATTTCAATGCATACATGTAACAAGACACAAAATACGAGCAAGAATAGAGCTACTTACCGGTACATACTTGCAAAAATAATCAATTAAACAATCATTTTGAACAGAAAGAGTTGAAGACCTACGGTAAGAATACTATTATTTGGCATGGAATTAAATACAGG
Organism: Platygyra sinensis; assembly: GCA_019787425.1. Lineage (NCBI taxonomy): Eukaryota > Metazoa > Cnidaria > Anthozoa > Scleractinia > Merulinidae > Platygyra > Platygyra sinensis. The sequence continues at coordinate 54,032 of JAHPZR010022043.1, forward strand.
ACACTTTTTGACATAATTTGGTGGTCCTCTAGTACTCATCATGCTGGAGGCATGCCATAAGGAACATACATCTAATATAGTAAAATCAGAGGCTTGTCCCCCATCTCACTCGGGGGTTGGAGCATACATTTGTAATTATGGCCAGTTTTTTCTCCTGTCAATATCGTAGATTTTTTCTTTTTCCCAGGCGTGACATCTAAATTAGTACTTTCCCAAATACATCTACTCTCTACTGTTTAATTTGATGTTAATAATTAAAAGTTATTGGAATTCAGGAACTTACATGTACTTCAGTTTTGCCATTCTGAAATGTAGTAAACATTTTTATCAAATGTTAATCAGTGTTTGTAGTTAAGTAATGTTTTAAAAAACGAGCATTTTTCCGCATAAAACTAGAAAATTGTTAGGTATAAGCGAGAAAGCAACTGATTACCATCATCAGAAGCTAAAATATCAAAGAGATTGATCATTTTGAAGAAGCTATTCACCCAAAACCAGCGACGAAAACACGTCTTTTCGTTCGTAAACAATTTTAAGCCTCCAGGCGTTCCGTGCGTCTTCTTGAGATGGGCCTGGGTTCTAGTTCTAGTGGTTGTCCAGTTTTTCATGTCCGATTTAATGCCTGGTTACTAAGCTTCGGACAAACACAACAAAAACCTTCGAAAATAGCCTGCAAACAGGCTCTCCGTATGAGTTACCGTAGACCCAACCGAGATTTGCTTTCCGAGCTGCGCGCGGGCGGGCGAGAGAGGGAGAGCCTGCAATGGTCCTTGTACGATTTGAGTTCAGCCTCCTTTCCGCTTGACTGACCTGTCAACTTGTCAAATTGAAATGAACCAATCACGAGACAGCTGTCAAAAAATGAAACTTTTGATACACGTTTACTTGTGTACATGTAAGTACAGTGAAGTTGTTATGAATCCAGAAACTCCGAAAAAATCATTCCGGCGAAAAGCTGGAAGAAAACCGCAAAGCGTCAAATCGGTTGACGAATTTTGCAGAATTTGCAAGTGCTCTTTGAAGACAAAATATGGCTCTCTAGGATCTTTTGTGAACGTTTTCAAACCTTGTACCAGAGAGGGATTTCATAATATAGTTCTCGCATCTTCGTGCTTTCAAGCTGGTATCACTTTCGACGAGAATACTGTTCTTTCCTCAAGAATCTGCCCTGCATGCTTACCTGTCCCCCCCCCCCCCCCCTCCCCCCCTCACGAGCCTTTGACCGCGCGCCGTTCGAAAGCAAATCTCGAAATAACTCATACGGAGAGCCTGTTTGCAGGCTACTTCGAAAACCATGGAAAAATTGCACTGAATGAAGGAATACATGTCCACGAATGGCAGCAAAAGCTCAAACGTGTTGTAAAGGACTAAAATTATCGGTAGACGTTAAGGTGTGTTTTATACGTTGGAAAAAGCCATGGGAGCAACTTTATTAAATTGTAGAAATTTCCGCATAATCTGGTGTCTTTTCCGCATAATCGTCACTTTCTTCCGCATAATATTGCCGAAAATTTCCGCATAATTTTCAGTTTTTTTCCGCACCCTATCAGATGGCCTGTTTAAACATTCATTTCTTTTGTATTTCCTTTATGAATTATAAATGAGTTTTTGAATTGCTGTTAAATTATTGTGCAGGATAAAACAGAACATTCAAGTGTGACAGAGGAAATAACAGGTACATATTAGACAAGCACACAGAAAAACCACCACAATCCACAGTAAGGAAAAAGATGGCGACTGTACATTTTACCGCAATACCTTGCGAACCAAACTAAGCCCACTGGGCATATAGAAAGATGGTTTAACGGCAGTCGTTCCTATACTAATGGCATTGCTCTTGTCAAGTTTGAATGACTTACAATTTTTCTCTGTGTTTTTATACGCTCATTTAGAGTTTTCGTGCGCAAAGCATTATAGGTAAATGTACCAGTCGCCATCTTTTTCCTTACGGTGGATTATTGTGAGCCCTGTAGTGTTTTATGGTACTGTATATCTACATACATGCATGCATGTACTGTTTAAGAAAATGTAATTAAATTTATAGTGTGTAGAATAATAGCCTCCCACGCAGACACTCTTTGGGCTTCTCACGCCCATTGTGTGACGAGCCTGAAGAGCGTCTGCGTAGGAGGCTAGTAGAATAACAGCTCAATGTTGATTATTTTTAATTAAAATAAAAGCATCTTGTTCAGCCAACTTTTTTCTGTTCAGTTAAGTTTACAGACAATGAGAAAGACCAGTTAAGAAGACTCCCAAATAAGGATTATATCCTTTAAAGCATGATGTTGCCACGTTAAATACAATCATTTTACTGTAAATTCAATTTCTGACATAACGTTCTTTCAAAGTTGTTCTGTACGTTTAATTAGGTGGGAACATAATTTTAGTTTGTAATTTTGTATTTATTTTCCCCTAGTTAATAGTTTGTTCATCCTCACTTGTTTTCAGACAAGCCTTACCCTTCTTCTTTTAAGGATTTCCAGTTGATTTTGTGGCTTTTTACTTTGCAGAGTGACTTGTGGGACCGAAAGTCTTTCTTTACATGTAGTCTAGCATTCCCCAAGGGAAGACTTACAGTACTCCAATACTGGCCATTTTTTATACCAGAGGGTGCACTTTTTTGTCAAGAAGGATAATTGGTCCTTGCTGTTGTTATGCTTAAGATGTATTATTGTCTGGATGAACTTATGCAAACATTTGCCTGGTAAAAGTATGGACTAGCACAAGATGCATTGCACATCGAGATAACTATCCTTCAAAATGTGTCTTGAACAATCGACACACAAGAGGTAGTTTGTGTAGATGCATAATACGTCTTCTGCCCATCTTTATACTAGAGACATAAGCAGACGCACTACAAATGTTGCCCTAAGTTTGTCCAGATGGATAATACGTCTTGACAATGGTAATAGGACTGAGTGGAGTACAATTCAGGGAGTAATCAGGTGAATAATTTCAAAATTGGCCGAGTGCACAGCATGAAGCCGATTGGAAATTAAGAGCATGATTACCCCTGAATTGTACGACACAAAGTCCTATTACTAATTAATCATAACTATAACAAAATTCGAGAATATGACAGTGGTATAAACTACATGTATTTGACAGGTTAATATATTTAACTTCAAAGCTAGATGCTGTAAAAGATAATTGTAAAATTCATTAATTATTCATGAGCGTGCAAACCAATCCCAGCACAATATTCAGATCACATGTACACAACTGTAAACCCCAATACAAATCAACTGTCTGAAAGCTCGGGGAGGGATTGAATAGGTAGCAGGGAAAGGCTGGGGTTGATGAATTATTAAACAGTAGAATTAACTTTTGATACAAACTCCTGCTCAGCTAATTAGTATTCATAAACTTTTGATACAGATCTCTACTGATTAAAATGAATAACAAAATGGACATATTTTCATCATAGAATTTAATGCGATGAAATATTGCTTCAAAGAATGTCGTTTTACCTCCTGTCACTTTTCTCCATTATGTTAAACGCCTTTTCTCCTTGTACGTTTCCCAAATGGCGATTAATGCCGCAAACAAGTAGGTACAGTGTCTTAGGAGGGTAGCGTTCCCCGGTTTGCTTCGCAACTTCACAAATGAATTTGCAGAGCCAGAAGTTTAAACTGTCGGCGGACATGTGCTCGAGTGGGACTGACAAGTCCTCGACATTGGTCGACTCAAGTCCGTTGCCTCCAGATGTTTCCAACTGCGCTTTTTTGTTCATTCTCGTATTCTGCCAGGCAGTAAAAACGTTCACCGCCCATTTTGTATTGTACTTGGTGTTTTTAGGTACGGTTTCAGACAATAACAAAATTTCTTCCTTTTCAGTTTTCGGCGGACGAAAACGAACTGTTGCCATACTGGCGATTTGGCAGTGACTGAAAATTTAGAATATTTCTATTATTGTCTCATGCACTGTCTCCTGTGGGACGTACAGCATTTTGGCATCCATGTCACAAAACAATACTTTGCATTCAATTTATTGTTTTCCTTTCGCAAGTAGGTGAAAATATTTGCGTCTGATGTGTATGGCATTCTGGCATGCATGTCCAATGAACGAATCCCATAACAATACTTTGCATTCAATTTAATGTATTCATTTCCCAAGTAGGATAAAATATTCGCGTGAGATCTGTATGAACGTTTACAATGGCTCGCCTATCGGCTCGCCATTGTAAACGCCCATACAGATCTCCCGCTCATATTTTATCTACTACGTCAAGTGCAAC